>JAQGAO010006953.1:0-11743 GCA_034697705.1 Ommatoiulus sabulosus | reverse complement strand
TTAGTCCTTTGTCCATTGCCCCCCCCCCCCCACCCCCCATCCTCTTCATTCCACGAGGATGTAATTTGTGCACAGCCCCTTTTGTTTATTCTTACAATTAAATCTTTACAAATTATTTCTTTAAACAGTGCTCTGAATATGTTCTTACAGTCATTATTGTTTTAACATTTATGGAGATACAAATCGTGGAAATAATTTGCCTACAATACAGCCCTCAAGGAATCCAGTCCTGGTATGATACGTTAATGGGTAATGCTGCAAAATTTTGTTTGATTTAAGTAAGAAAAAATGTTACGAAATATGCAATCATGTTTGCATTACACGCTTTTTATACACTTATAGCTTCAAACAACGAGCTTGTAACTAATAAATTATCTTACATTTTTTAAAGAAGCAAATATAGTATTAGATTATTTCTACATATTTTATCTATCCTTTACATATTACATGAATTTCGAATTATCGAAGTCGTTATCGTCTATTTAGACATGAGATACCGAGGTACATTACGATGAGTCTAGAAGACCCGAAATTCTATCGAAGCTTCTTAATTCAATTTGTTGGCTGGCGAGAATTGCATTAAATATTAAAAAGGCTCTTTCGGGTTGCCAGCTAGCTTTCTTCTTTAAATCGTATGTTAGAAGAAGCCTGGGAAGTTTCTCGGAGATCTGTTGTGTATCATATACGTAATAAAAACACATTCTCCCGCCATTACCGTCAGACAACTAATGATTGATAAGCTAATCAAGTCGGCGAATTATGCAAAATTCATACGAAAAACGCTCCATTGCCTCTGCACGGAAAGCATTGCAATTAAGCCTTCACGTTGATGATTTTTGATCTTCCGAAGCCTCGATATGTTCACGTACATGTATGAAAGGAAGGGCCTTAAATGCGTCTCTTCTAAGTTGAAAATTCCCTCATGCTTTATAGATAAGCGCTTCTTCTTATGTTTGATTTATGGCTGTTGACAGTAGAGAATAATTGACTTTCTTCCAATTATGAACCTTACGTGTATTGTCTATACCTTTCGTCGTTATGCTATTCGTACATGTACGTAGGTGAGGGTAAAGCAATACGAGACCCGTCTTAACGGTTCGTTATTAACTTCGAACAGACGTCTATTTGTAACGTGGACATGGTCAGTTGTTAGATCTTCCTTTGGTGGCTTTGTGCTACGAAAACCGATGTTATCAGTAATTTCATCTGACACGTAGAATCTCCTCTACCACCTAAAAGTATACCACCCAATCGGAAACATTTTTCTAACGTCGCGTTGAATGTTTACAACATTTTCTATTATAACGTACCTTAATAAAAACTATAACCATCCATTTGAAGTATACTTACTAGCCGCTAAATATGAATACGTGTGCAGGCTGTTTTTAAAATAACTAACATGAATTGTATCTATCAGCTAAACAAATCTTTAAAAAAATATATCAGTAGCGTATCGATCTATTTTCTTAAATTAACGTGTTTAGTTGGTTGGTTGGTTGGTTGGTTGGTGCAATAACGCCTGAGTCTTGATTTTATGCATTCCCACAGAACATCTTTGCTAGCAGTGTTTGCTCACTTTCAAAGTAAAATTAGCAGAGGCCATTTTTTTATAATAATTTGCATGAACTTTATTTTATTAATGCTCAATAAATCTGCATACAAATATATCAGCAACGAATCCATTTTTTTTTCTTTTAAAATTTCGCGTTTAGCTTTTTGGTGCAATGACGCCTGAATTATTTTGGGCATTCCAGCAGTACATCTATGCTTTCATGTATTGCTTTATTAAAGGCAGAACAGCAGAGGCCAATTTTTTTTAAATGTTAATTTGCCTGCATTTTTTCTACACGCTCAGAAAATCCATATAGATTTATTCTTTTAAAATACCGTATTTAGCTTGTTGGTGCCATGACGCCTGATTCTTGATTGTGGGCATCCCTGCAAAACTTCTTTGCTTTCAGTGTTTGCTTACTTTCAAGCAACATTAACAGACCATTGTTTATTTTTATAATAATACTTTATATAACCTTTTTTTTTCTTTTAAAATATCGTGTATAGATTGCTTGAGAAATGACGCCCGAATCATGATTGAGAGCATCCCCGCAGAACACCTTTGCTATCAATGTTTGCTCCCTTTTGTTCAGAATTATCGGATGCCATTGGGTTTTTTTCAAGGTTTTTTACAAGAATCTTTAATTTAAAAACATGAATATTTTTTTTCCATTCTAAGAAAAAAATTCATTTATAACAGTGAAAAAATCCATGTTATATTTTTATTAATGACTGATAATAAGCTAGGCGTCAGTGCGTCAAAACCTAATCTTTATTTGTATTCAAATAATACCATTATAAAAATCTTCTATTTGATTGTGTCGATAAATTAAGTGAAATGTTTTTTAAAATTATTTGTTCCTTGTCAGTTCAAAAATCATTTTGCAGAACCACTCCAATTCGATGAATACAAATTGCCATATCATCTGCAATCGAAGAAATTTTAAATTGTCAAAATAATTACCACATTAAAATTTACCAGTAAAATACAAATCAATAAATTTAACGATACATCTGCGTTTCATAAGAAACTCTTAATTGCTTGGAAATGCGACTAAATTTACGACTAAAAATATCCTTTAACTTTACAAATTTCAAAACAAATTAAGTCAAGCTTAATTCAGCGCATTAATAATTCGATCAATTAAAATGCCAAGAAACAAATTCTCAGAAGTACTTTCACGGGTGCGTGCTCCTAATGGCTAATCTGAATAATTTCTACCATTCTAAAAAATTTGTAAAAAATATACTAGCTGTCATACAAATTGCGCTTCTTTCCATTTCTCAATTCGACATTTCCATAATCATAGAAAATTGGAAATGATTGTAATGGATGTTGCAAATTTCATATCTTTTTTTTGGTGGGGGGAGGGGCCCCTCTCCCCCTTTTCCACACGGGTACCATTCGTCGAAAATAGTTTCTATAGAAAATCACGTCATCTAATATTTTGTCACGCACAGATGCGATGATTATGCAAAAATCCATCGAAGATTTGAATAGCAGCAACTTAGATGGAGCTATTCAGAGTTGGGTCTTTTTGAAGAATTTCACACGTAGAAATGGGTTTTCCTCGCCTGGACCAATTGTAAAAGATTACTGATGAGATGAGCATTTCCATTAGATTATACGTATTTTTTTTTAACGAATCAACGTCTGATTGAAAGCATTCAAGGGATCATTTTTGCGGTGACAGTCTGCGCTTAGTCGACGTAGATGTCATAGATGGCTGGAATATATTGGGTGCTGAAGATATCCTCGGATGTCAATACACTGATTGCTTCAGCCTCTCTTTTTCTGCTTGAAATTGCAGATAGAAAAGGGGGAGGGGAGTTAATGGAAGATAGCTGCGAGCAGAAAATGCATTGTACCTAATAGTGTCGATGCAAAACTCTATAATCTATTTTAGATGTAACCGTTTTGCCAACGAAATTCCTCTTTTCTTCTCCTATCTCATTTCAATATCCACCTACGTTGCCTAGCTCTATGTGTCATAGAAACATCTATTATGCACGGTACCGCATCCTTTCAATCTGAATTTGCGAACCGACACGTAACGAGCTGATTATAAAATCTGTCATTCAATTGATTTTAAATCGCTGCATTTCAACTCCACTATATCCCAAGTTTTTTTTTAGATTTCGAGGCTGTGGTTTTTTTCCTATATTTTGTTTGCTGTGTTATACGCTTTTTCGCACGATTATACGCGTGATGGAACACCCGTACTTCTTATTTCACCTATATTTTTATCGGGGAATTATTGAATAATGCCATGAAGTGCAGAATTTTGAATCTGGAAGCTAACGAGCCGATTGTGAATTCTGTCATTCGGTTGATCAAAGTTGTCCAACTTTAATATTTCTTTTTTTACGCATGAAATTGTAGAAATTTTAATTTTGTATTTTCTTTCCAATATATTTTTTTATTTGATAAAAAAGTGTTATTCAATTAAATAAAATGTTATTCCGTTGTTGATCGAATTTACCAACTTGAATGTTTGATTTTGATAAAATAAAATGTTCAAGTTAGACGATTTTGACGCAATGAAATAGCAGATATCCAAATTTCGTATTTTATTTTCCAATATTGTTTTTTTTAAATAAATTTGCTATTCAAGTAAATAAAATCTGTCATACAATTGATCGAGATCGTCCAACTTGAATATTGCATTTTGACGCCTAGAAATAGTAGAAATCCTAATTTTGTATTATTTTTTCCAATATTATTTTACATGTATTTGAAAAGTGTTATTCTATTTAATAAAATCTGTCATTCGGTTGATCAAGATCATCCCACTTTAATATTTCATTTTGATAAATGAATAACATGTATTCCAGTTGGACGATCTTGACGCGAAGAAATAACAGGATTTCAAATTTCGTATTTTTTTTTCAATATGCTTTTATTTGTAAAAAAACAAATGTTTGAATCATTCAATTATAAATAATCTGTAAAATCTGTCATTTGGTTGATTGAGATCGTCCAACTTGAATATTTGCTTTTGATGCTTTGAAATAACAAAAATCCTAATTCCGTATTTTTTTTTCTAATATTTGTTTTTATTTGTGAAAAAATTGTTATTCAAATAAATAAAATCTGTCCTTCAGATGATCGAGAGATTTGTGTAAAAGAACTTGGATGTGGTGTTCCTTTAATCACATTTATACAAAAACTTGATTGGATAACTGACCAATCTTTTTTTAAACTTTTTTTTACAATATACAAAATGCACCTTTCAAAAATCGTTATTGTTCAGCGAAATCTGATTAAGTTTTTGTACAGATTATTTTGTAACCAGCCGGTGAATATACTGTATATATTCGAGCCTTATAGACAGTGCCATTATATGAAACACTACAAAGGTGCATGCTGTGCTTTGGAGAAAAAGGAAAAAAGTGCAGGAGAAAATCAATTAAAAGATAGCGTTTTTTATGTGGGTTCATGACGCTTGTGTGCAATTGTAAGAAATCTTTCAGCATTGTATTAACATGAGAAAAAATCGAAGAAAAAAATGAATCAACTCCATACGCATTATAGTGAATTCAGTTTTTTCCTTATATAAATTGGTTAGTATAGGTTGTTTTACCAAATTTGTTCCATCAATATGCATCTTTGCAAACATTTCGTTTTTGTATAAAATTTATTAGGAGAAAAAAAAACATATTTTTGAAATACAGTAATCAATGATTTAAATATCACATTGCATTTTACGATATGGATATTAATGAATTTGTTAGAGAAATACACGTAAACGTCATGTATTGTTAAAAAAACGTTCGCGCCAGACACGCCGTCCATTTCTCTCACCATCTTTCACTCTTAACTGTCCATTTCTTAACTTTTCAATGCACTCATACGTTCTGGCATTACTCGGACCTTAAACAGGTCTCGAATTTCTGCTCCTGAAATGCATTCATACATTTTAAAAAACGCTGCTGAGCCACTATCTTCTCGGAGTCCATCTTTTAATTCGATTAAGTAATTGTAAAAACATTTAATCATTAAGAAACCAATAGTTTTTTTCGCCAAAATATAACACTAAATATTATATAGTGCCAAGTAAATTGTGGAGTTTGCATAGCCTTATAAAACCATTTACAGTATGCCCATAATGCCAGGTTGGATCGTGTTTTAACTGTTTCACTAAGGTATTTTTAGATTCTTTATCAGATTCCAAGTGTTATTCTTAAACAGTAGGTGTGAAAAAGTGCATGTCTTTCATATACATGTACATGTAGCTTATCAGAAATTATTATTGTTAGATTAGCAACAGTTTACCGATTTGAATTACGAGTCGAGGAGAGCATGTCTCATTACTAATGGAAAGACGAAGGAATTCCCATCAGAGATATGAAACCGGTTTTTTTGATGAATAATTTAGTACTTCGCAAATTTCCTTCAACTAGTTCTTATTCGTGCCTGTACATGTACAAAATCCACCAGAAGATATTTTGACCTTAGTTTGCCCGCTAAATTTTTGTCTGCTTTCCCCTCTTTTTAGGGGTTCCTCCAAATCTTGGAAACCTGGAAAAGTCAGGGTACTTAAACATATCTGGAGAAGTCATGGAAGAACAACTTATTTTGTAATAGTCAATTAAAATCCACTTTGTTTTCCCAATCCAAATTAGTTAGCTCAATGGCTTGCTCAAGATCTATTTTCAAAAATTTTAAATTTTTCCAGTAAAAATTTGCAAAATTATAAAAAGTTTTCGAGAACAAATTTTCCAATTTTCAAACGTTTTTCAGGCCAAGTTTGCAAGAGTTTCAACAGGTTCCGGGGAGAAAGTTTCAAAATTAACAGATTTTGTGGACAATTATTTTGTAAAATTCTTAACCTTTTCAGAATAAAATTATTTAAAATTTGCTACATTTTCCAAATGCAATTTTTTTAAATTATCAAAAAATGTCATGCTAATTTTGTGAAAGGTTTACTTTTTTTCTTTTTAATTCTGAATTTAATTTTGAATTTTTTTTTTCAAAATTGTCATTAGTAAATTTTGCAAAATATTTAATATTGTCCTGTGTCATTTATGCGAAATCGTGGATAACATTGGCATATGTCGATGTTGGCATTGTCATTGGTCAGATAAATTTGTTCGAAAACTCGAAAAAGTCAGGGAAGTAGAAAATGAAATTTCTGGGGGAACCCTGAAGTAGCAAAAAATAACATCATGCTTGGCATGTAAAAGGCTGAAGCCCGGAAATAAACACCGGCAAACCCAATTTCAATTATGGTCAATTTCCAAATTAAGCCTGACCATATTTGACAGCTCAGAATTGAGTGTAGCAAAGGTATTAGCCGTTGGCTAATGTCCTTTCTAATTACGTCATTTGAAGGTGTAGCCATGCACGTACCCACATCCCTCTTGATAACCAATGCCCTTTTTCATTCAATTGACATTCTGTTGGAGTGCCACGAAATAGCGTTAGTGTCATCCAATACAACACTAATTCGGTGCTAAGAGCCCTGAAGTTAGGATGCGGAGAGATTTTATGATTGGCCCTCATTGACAGATTTGGATATTCTCGAATGATTGTTCATTTGCATTTGTTACACATTTCTGCTTCGAGCAATTTCCAGTCCTATTTATGCGGAATTAGCATAATTTTGTCTGTACGAGTCGGTTCAAAGGTATCCAGGCATGGAGAAAACTAAGCTCTACACAAATAGGAATTCATTAAAGCTACCAAATATTAGAAACATGAATACAGTCGAACCGCATTAGTTAATTAAGATGAATCTCTGGAACGTCAACATTTGTTCGTATAAACCGTAGTTCGTATTATTGGAAATCACGCAAAACATGACTTCAACGATAAGAATTAAAGTTCCATTGAAGTTGGGATGATATCCTGCCCCTCGTTTATGAATGGAAAGGTGCTGCAATTTTATTCGGGGAATTTCCCGGTATAACGTACCTTTTTGACGTACAACTACGTCTTTCTCCGACTTAACGGAGCTAGTAGTTTTTGTGTTTAGGATGTCTTAAAAATGTCCTATTATGTAAGATTTTTTTAGACAATTATGTCCGATTATTTGTCCAATTTAATATCCGAAAAATTCCGACATTCTGACGACAACTATTAAAATTCTGATCACGCCATCCATTGAAATTCTGATGACGTCTCCCGTAACACTACTTAGGATGACGTCATTCAAATAAGTTGCATTATAACACCATACGTAAAAACAGATAATGACGTCATTCATTAACAATTTGGATTACGTCATTTGTTAAATTATGATAATGATATCATCCCTTAAATTCTGTTGATGGCGTCATCATTTACTATATATGCAACCTCAGATGTAGTATTTTTACGTTTAAAAAAAATTGCTAAATAGCGCAGCTATTCTTCGGTGAAATGGTTTTTTTTTGTTTTATTCCAAATTGTCTAAAGTTCATTCGAGTTTTAGTCGGAAATTTGTCGAAATTCGTCTTAACCAAAGAAATTGGCATCGTTCGTCTCGTCCATATACGCTAGGACGATGACTGAAAATGAGTTCGTACTATCAAAAATTCAAATAATAAGGGAAGTTTTAACGAGGTTCAACTGTCTTTCATAATGTGTCGATTCAAATGAAAGTTTTATCAACGTTTCAACAAAACAATTGTGCATTGCTTCTGTAAAAAATGTAATATCTTTTGAATTTTACACAATCCCATTGATCAGCCAACATTTCCAATAAGTGCATGTACCTCATGTCTTGAATTTCTCACAAATTCGTCCTAAGAATTGCTCGCCAAGCCATCACTCCATCGCCGGCACGACCACGGTGTCCTTAATAGATTTTCGCACCAATAAAAATAAAATGTGATGTGATGGCCAATGTTTGGTCCTCGCACTTTGATGGCGTTTCGCGACACCGTCTTTAGTGAGTGCCCCCAGTGCCAATATCCACTTCGCCATCAATATTAAGTCTCCTAACCGGATTTCTGGTAGTATATACACCTACGAGGGTCAGTGGAGGCACTCCGGGGTCTCTCTTCGATGGTTCTGCCATGAATGTTGGCGGAAGACATCAATTTTTCTCAAAATGTTTGGTCGTTAATCGGCTCTACGGCGTGTTAGTGCTCGTTTTGATGGCCGTGTTTCAGCGCCAATCATTTGTTATGGTTTTTCACCTGCAATTTTCCGGGGCGCGATTCTATTACCCAGGGCATTAAATGTTCCCCTTTTTATTGAAGGGCTCGTAATCATCTTTCTATTAAAAGTTTAATTGGTTCCTGTATGTTTCCGAGATCGTAAAGCCGAACAATGTAACGGTTTCCTGTATCTTTATTCATGAGTTTTGCATTGATCGAAAAAGGAAACCTTAGACGGGGGTGTATTTTTGCATATTTTGAAAATGTTTTACAAATTAGAGCACGTTGTTATACGTCGCTCGATGGCTTTATAATGGTTATTACTCGACAGCCAGATGTTGCAGGAACGAAAACATGATGAAAAAACCACGGCAGTTGGCTCATTACAAAAAATGTTCTACTATTTGTTCGAAATAACAATCATCGAAGTAGATTTTAATTATAGTGGATGCTCATTGTTATGTTGCTCCGAGTACGTTAATGTGCGGATTCATAGTGACTTTGTATTGTACTTTGAAATATCAAAGCATGTTTTTTTAATTAAATAGGGATACCTTAATGTTACCTTAATGGAATGATACCATAGGGTATGCCCTAAATGCCTTTTTCAAATAAAAATTTATGTAAATATGTATAGCCATTCCACATGTTGTTCAATTATATAAATGAAAATACGTAAAGAAATCGACCATCTTTGGAAGTAAATATTTTGAAGAAGTTATGGGCATTTATCTTTGTATTGAAATTATATCCTTGTCTGCAAAAATTAATTTACAAATGCATTTCAGATAAATATTAAAGATACGTTATATAAATGTACACTTTATATTCACATGTTTGATTTTTTTTATCAAAATTATCCATGTATTTCAGCCCCAAAATATATTAAACTGATGTAGTAAATTAATATTTAAATATATTGAGGCTGACTTGTATTTTAATGTAAATGTAATGTATTTCTTTTCGATGTCGGATATTTGAATTCAAAACTATATACCGATAAGATGGTTGCTAATTTCTCAACTGATGCGAATTTTTATAAATTTTCCTACCTGATTTTTTTTACGAATTTTCATAACTGATAACTTTATTTTACAAACTTTAATAACTGATTGTTTAAGAATTTCACAACTGATATAATTGTTTTAAAAAATTTCATAACTGTTAAGATGTTTACGAATTTGCATAGCTGTTAAGATTTGTACTAATTCCCATAATTGAGAAGGTTTTTTTTAATATTTCATAACTGATAGGATACACACACATTTTGACTGAGACTTTCACACAGGTGCAATTATTAATGTCAATGTAGAAAAACAGCTTACGTGAATGTGAAGTGTACTTTAATCTCTGATTATTGATTTTTTTAGGCTATTGATGCAACCCATGATAAAAGCTTAAAACATACGAGCGTACAGCTGTAAAAAAGAAACTACTCGATTTCCTAAACTTAATGTATCCCCAGAAACAGTTGGATAAAATCCTAAAACCTTTTAACTTTTACTCTACTTTTAAATTAAAGGATGATGTCATATTTTCAATTTTAAAGTATTTTGATGGATTTCAGCCTCCAATATTAGAAAAATTGTATGGCTTTAAGCCTACATCCAGTATTCATCCCAGCACCTAGACAGCACGAAAACCATGAAAATTTTTCCATTTTCTTTATGGTTTGGGCAATTCGACCGTAACAGAAACGCGGAATCACGCACCTCTACATTTCTTCATCGTTTGGGAATAGCGTAAAATGGTTTTCGGGATACAGGTCACGTAATATCACGTGTGGGGAAAAGTGTCGGTTTGAAATGCTCGGCAATATGAATTCTGGATATGTCCGAACTGTAATACGTGATTACATTGGCTCGTCGTTGTCAGAGCCTAATAATATAAGAGTTATTTGGATAGATAAAAGCTGGACGTGTTACTCCTCGGTTACCGGTTTGCATATACTCTTGTCACAAACACAATTCATTTGCCGAAAATTCACTGCTTTTTCTCTGGTATCGGTCAACGTGCCATAATGAAAATTGCTCTTGGTGTACAAATTTCTTTCGAAAACGAAGAAAATGGTGGCAGGAATTTGCGGGAAACGAATTTTTTGTACGTATCTTTTGTACACCTTTTGGGCGCATTTAGCTATGCAATTATAGTCTACTTTACTAGCAACATTATCAATATTAATATGTATTAAACTCATATGTATTTCAGTTATTTAGAGAATTTAAAAAAAGTATAGATTTTAAAAAACTGATTGAGGTATAATGAAAAACTTTCTCATATGATACAGTCGAAAATTACTTTTGTAAAATAACATCTACTGTATGCATAGTGCATTTTGTTTTGGATTTTTTGAAAAAATTTACATGGCGAAATTTGTCGAAATTGGATTACTTTTGTCTGCAGCTAATATTAATTTCAAGTACTGTTTTTAAGTAATACATGTACATGAAATTCTACGTATTTATACATAGTCTTACATGTATATTTCTGTTTATATAAACATGCACTCCTATAGGTACGATTAATGTTATTTGTTTCGATTATAACTAATTCAGAATTTGAATATTATAAATTGTCGGGTGAAGCGAATGAATTTTCGAGTTCCTGAGTATTCGTGCTATGTTTCGCTGAAACGAACTTTAGATAATACTGTATGGGGAAAATACGTTATAACGGGGAATTCCCTAATAAAATTTGCAGCACCTTGACATTCATACAAGTGGGGTATGATTTTATCCAAACTTCGTTAAAACTTTAGTCCCTATGGGTGCGAGCACAAAGAATGCTTATTGCAGGCGCTTACCGTACTCGGCGTACACTAGCGCCATCAAGCGGGATTTTAAATGAGAGCGCGCACAAAGAAAGCTTAGCCGAGCCAAGCTAAGCTTACAAGAAGCGATTAAAAGCTTTCAATAATGTTTGTGATATTCTTTTTTGGAAATCCGAAAACAGATTTTTAAGATACAGAGTGGCACACAGATCACTATTTTTCAAAAGTGTATGGCCATTCCCAAATACACGATTGTATGCCGCCTATGTACCGTAAAAACGTGTCCTGCGCTCATCATGAGATGCTAATGCGCATGTGCAAAGTTTTACGCGGAAT
>JAQGAO010006952.1:0-11744 GCA_034697705.1 Ommatoiulus sabulosus | reverse complement strand
ATTAGCACTTGTTAGCCCGCTGGATGGCGCCAGTGGTCGGTAAGTAAATTTCTTAATTTAAAAGTCTCAATGTGCTCGTACCCATAGGCTACATGTATTTGGTTTGACCAACATACACCGTATGCCCATGAAAACTTTTCTATACATGTTCAATGTTTCTTTGCACCCGCACATGTCAATGAAAAGTTTTCTGTATGCATGCACAATGCTTGGTTGGACCCATACATGTCCATGTAAACTTTTCATCACTTGGTCAATTCTTATTTTGACCAACAAGTACATCATGTCTACGTAAACTTCCCCATTCATGTCCAAATTGTGGTATACGACCATACATGTACATGTCCACGTAATCTGTTTTATACATGTAAATGTCCTATTCCTGGTTTGACCCATGTCTATGTAAACATTACATGTTAAAATATTGGCTTGACCAATACATCATGTCTAGGTAAACTTCACCATACCTATCCAATTTGTGGTATACAGTATGACCCATACATGTCCATGTAAACTTGTGAACTATTCTTTATATGATCAATTTTTGGTGTGACCCAAACATGTCCATACAATCTTTTCCATACATGTTATATTTGTGGTATATGGCCCATACATGCCCATGTAAACAGTTCTATAAATGTTCAAATCTTAGTTTGACCCAAACATGTCCATGTAAACTTGTCCATACATACCCAATTTCTGGTACGACCCATGTACGACATGCTGTACATCATGTAACGGGTAACCCTATGTATTTTTTGCACTCGTACAGCATACATGTACGTGATCTTAAAAATGAAGGGTAATTTGAGTTCATTTCTTGTAAACACGTCCTACAAAAACTTCACAACAGCCCGCCCTTCAAAAAATATTCAAAATGGCCGTGCGTGCGGCCACTTTCCGAATAAAAGCCGTCCTCCTTCATTTGCATCCCCATTTTGAACCCGACAATCCCATTATCATGAGAATTTGGGGAACCCTCCCCCTCCACGGGGTGGACAAAAACCCCGCGCGACGTCAATGGGAACCCCCTTGAAAGATGTCCACTTTTTGGGGGTAGATGTTGGGTATTGAAGCCGCACCCCTGCCCAGGGCCTGGACCCGCACCACTCGAAATTAACAGACTCCGGTTACCACCGTCGCACCTGGTGTCGCAATTCACAAACTAGAACATCCCCGAGAACGGCAGTTGCACTCCGGAGTGACAACCGGAACTAAAGTGATGGAAAGGACCAAAAATTACCACAAGGTACGCCCCCTCGCGGAGATTCACCTTCACATTTGCATGTGAATAGGACGATAAGGAATAGTCGGAACTACTGCTGATGTTTTCCCAAAGTTAAACATCGATAATTTACTTTAAAAATAGCATTTTGACGCCGGTTTGTTGTGAAATGTATTGGATTGGACTATCCACTTCAGTTGTACAGAACGCTTCACAGATGGCGCTAGAGTTTAGTAATGTTGCCCTTGCCAGTGTACTGAGAAATGGCGTGTCTAGGCAAAATTCGTTTTATAGTATATCCGTTTTGCGCATCCGTTGTTGGAAAATGAAGTTCCCCGGATAATAGAAATTCCCAATAATCAGCTAAATACAAGAAAAAAATGTTAAAAAATGTCATATTAACGTCAATGGATTTAGAGAAATATTATCATTGTTTAAAAATTGCATCGTAGTCAAATCTATTTTTATTCATGTATAAATCATACTGCTTTTTGGAAGAAAAATTGAATTACTTAAAAAAGCTCTTTTTTAAAGTTGAATTATTATTATATGTTTTTCAAATAATTCTACTTTTGATTTTCGAATTTCGAAAATTTTGGAAATTTTTATATCGTTTACCAAAAAAATTGTCATTTAGTCAGAGATATGTTCTGAATTTACGTGAAATTGTTGGTTTATTTGGATAAAGTGTGCCGATTTAAAAAAATAATAATAATAATAATTACTTTTAAAAATGAAAATGTCAATTTTTGTTCTAGACATCTATAATTTCAAACATTCCAGGCTTTGTAAACATCTACAGTACATGTATTTCTATTTTCAGGAATAAGGTGCATGTAGTGTTTAGATGTTTTGTCAGGCAAAGTTTCTAAACTGATTTTGTTTTAAATTTTATTTTATTATTACACACGAATCAGCTTTCATCTGCTCCTTATTTTATTTTTTATTTTTTTTTTTTTTTCGTTTTTAGCTCTTGACACAAAGATTATGGTAAACTTTTCCTAACCCCATTCTAGTCAATAACTCGGAGCATAAAAACTCCGAATATTTACTTTGGTTTTCCACCAAATACTTGTGCAAAGTATTTGGCACATTTGCCAACTCAAAACTTGGAATCCAAGATGGCGGAGCCACAATTCCATGACAGACAGGGCATGTGATGCGCACTAAAGTACGACCTTTGCCAGCCTCGACCATTGTAAGAAGGCAGTAGCTGAAAAATATCCTTTGACGTTCCAGACAGGAAGCGCGATGGTGAACCCCCAGACAAATTCCTGGAATTTTCAGAGTTAGAAACACTTGGCCGAAGGAAGTTTTGGCCACAGTCGTTGTCACCCCTGAACCGGTGTTTGGTGGACAAAAAAAAACACAAAAAAGCAAGAAAAGCTCATGTTCGATAAATCTGGATTGGGAGCTTCAGGAGCAGAGGTTAGCTGAGTTATTCCTAGGGGTCTCGCTAGAGGGCAGCTGCCACAATTCATCAAGCCTAACCCCTTCCCCCCCCCCTCCTTAAACTTCATGTCACCCTTGCCAATCAAGTTCACTTGACGGGGGGTGGCCAACGGTGCCCTTTCCCCCCGCACATTTACATAGGGCATTGTTCAGGGTTCATGTTGAGGGTACGGAACCCGGACTCAATTGTGCGTCGAGTGATAACCCCTTCATCGTCCCGTATAAGGTAAAACCCAGGACAGCCATGAAAAAGATTGGGTTACCTATTCGGGACAGTCTGGTCAATGTCTTTCTGGTTTCGGTTGAAAAAGTGTCACGTACATAAATAATGTCTTGTTCTGTACAATGTCTTGAAATGTCCATAACCCTCCACGTCCTCCAAAACAGTCTCTTTAATAAAGCGCCTCCAGCTGCTGTCAAAACGTGACATAGGTGGCGCCCCCTACCATCATTCCAAAACGACGATATATTGAACTTTTGTTTTATGCCGGTGCACGGCGGTGCTAAAATTTCTACAGTCGAACCACGTAAATAGACGAATCTGAAAGGGCGTCACAATTTGTTCGTTGAAATCGTAGTTCGGATTATCTGAAGTCTGACAAAAAATTGACTTCAAGAGCATGAAATGAAGTTTCGTAAAAATTTGGAAGAATATCACAATTATACCTTTTTTTTTTCATATTGTCTAAAGTTCGTTTTAACGAAACATAGCGTGAATGATTAGGAACTCGAAAATTCATTCGTTGTATAAACTAAATTAAATTTGTAGAATATCCTAATTCGGAATTCGTAGAATATAGTCTAAGATGGGACTGAAATTGAGTTCGTACTAGCAAAAATTCACATAATGCGATATTGCCAAGCGATAAATGTGTAATTGTATACAGTTTACTGTATGAAGAGGAACAAAATTATGTTTTTTGTATGTCTTCATCACGTGTTCATCTCGTCTTCGTGGATCCCACATTGAAAAGAAATGTGTTTGAAAACACATGTATACTGCACTTCAATGTGTATTTGCGTTATTAAGTGGCATTTTAAAATGCATTATTATGCAATGACGCGAATATATTTTGAAAATGCATTCTTATAAGTATATTTTAAAAATGCATTTTGATAAGTATATTTTTGAAAATGCATTCTGATAAGTATATTTTTGAAAATGCATTCTGATAAGTATATGTTGAAAATGCATTCTGATAAGTATATTTTTGAAAATGCGTTTTTATAACTATATTTTGAAAATGCATTCTGATAAGTAGGCTTTGAAAATGCAATCTTATTAATATATTTTGAAAATGCAATTTTATAACTATAATTTAAAAATGCATTCAAATACAATGAGAAAAATATATTTTGAAAAAAGCATCCTTATGCAGAGAGAAGAATACATTTTAAAATGCATTCTTATACAATGCGAAGAATACATTTTTGAAATGCATTCTTAAGCAATGAGAAGAATACATTTTTGAAATGCATTCTTAAGCAATGATAATATTATTTTTGAACTTGCATTTTTAAAAGAAAAGAATACTCTGCAAATGATAAGAAAACATTTTGAAAATGCATTAATCTTATGAAATGATAAGAAAACATTTTAAAAATGCATTAATCTTATGAAATGATAAGAACACTTTCTGAAAATGCATTATTGTTGAATGACAAATACACATTTTGAAAATGCATTCTTGTGCGATGACAAAAACACATTTTGAAAACGCGTTTTGAAATGCATTCTAATAACACACCAACAAGTAATAATTTGGAAATGCATTTCCTTTCCATCTGGGGCGCCAACAAGTGGCAAAAATGCAAAAGAGGGCGACACCAAATCGAATCTCCATTTGACCAGTCCAGTGCAGCTAATCCAGTAAATAAAAGCAAGGCCACAGCACCCTTCCTGCACACACTTCAAGTCACAAACCCTTTCACTAGATGGCAGTCAATAACCGAGTTTCAGCTCGGGTTAATCAACGCAACAAAACGGGCCAAAAAACCTGCTAAGCCGGACAAAACGTTGGGATATAACTAAGCGTACCAAATCGGATTACTATAGTGTGACGCGCATGGCCCAGAATCCAAATTTCTTGACCACCAGGTGGCGTCACCGCGGCGGCCTCAAGTTGCCAGGCGTTAACCTCGATTTTCGACTTTGGTAATCGTTATTAACGATCGCTCCTATAAATCATCGGTCGGCGCGACACTGACGCTGCTAATAAATTATGGTTAATTTTTGGCCAACGTGCAATTAATATAATAATAGCCAAATGGCCGCCGAATTAAGGTCGTCCAGCCAGATAGCCGATTTTGGCGGCTAGGGGGCGCGGTCGCCGACGTAAAACGTGTCCTGTCCGAGGGCGCCAGAAGTTGAGATAAGGCTGAGCACTTTCTCACGTTTCGCTGGGGATTTTGCATCGACCACTGATAATAAGGAATTTGCAGATTTGGTAGGTAGATTGAAAGTCAATGCAGTTTTCGACACACCCTGTACATTTCTACCCCAATTACCTGTCGGAAAATGACACCCATTTCAGGTGCAAAGTACGAGCCACATGTTTCTGAAAAACTGCGATGAACTTCTTTACACATGTTACAAGCATTGGAAATACAGTACAAATGCAATTGAAAATATGTAGATTTGTAAACACGTAATGCATTTCAAAAATACATTGTTTGGTATTCAAATGCAATTTAAAATATATTTTGAAATGCATTGACGACAACACATGAAAAGGTACAGTATTTTAAAAATGTATTTTCAAATTTTTCAAATGTATTTTCAATTTTAAAAATGTAATTTTCAAAAATTACTTTTACTTTTTTCAATGAAGCAAAATGTATTTTGAAATTAATTTCAAATACAGTCTCATACATTTTGCATGTAATGGATGGCTCATACAGTATCATACATTCTAGTTTCAATATTAAATGCAAAATGTATTTTGAATGTATCATATAGTATACACTATAGTATCATACATTATCATACACTGTGGTTTCGTACATTATCATACACTGTGGTTTCGTACAGTCTCATACATTTTGCATGCAATGGATGGCTCATACATTATCGTACCCATTGTGGTATCATATAGTATCATACACTGTAGTTTCAATAAAGCTAAATGTATTTTAAAATGTATCATACAGTATCATACACTGTGGTATTATACAGTACCATACACTATGGTATCATACATTATCATACACTGTGGTTTCATACAGTCTCATACATTTTGCATGCAATGGATGGCTCATACATTATCACACCTATTGTGGTTTCATACAGTATCATACACTGTGGTTTCAATAAAGCAAAATGTATTTTTCATTGCATTGATGTTGAACATAAAGAATGATTTGATGTTACCATGTCATGTTAGATATATATTGGCAGAGACTCAGAGTGTGCAATATTTAGATATGTTTGTCATGCTGATACATGTACATGAATTCCATTTAATGTCAAACATTATGTTACATTTCATGCCAACATATCAAGCTCATTCGACATCTACTCGCAAATCGCTATGATTGTCTGATGGCAACATGTTGTTCGAATTTTATTAGAACGTGTTCTTTTGCTCATTTGATGGCTACAAGTTATGCTAATTTTATCGACAACATTGTTCTACTTGTATACATATTTGTTAAATTGATAACAATACTTGAATGTCAATCTCAAGTTGACAAAAAGAACATAAGATCATAACGAAGAAACAAGATTGTATAGTGTGTCAACCAAATTACATGTTCAAAATATCGAACTCGGATTACCCTATTCAATAGTTTCTTGCAAAACTGCCCTAACAATTAGGTTAGTTTTTCTGGTTACTAGAAAAAATATTTTTATACACACGTAAATACTTTTTTCCCCCCATTTCTTAAAAAAAACAGCATTTCAAGCAACTACTGTATTTGTAATAAAATACAAAATTTTGACAAACCATTTTTCTTGTTGTTAATAATAATGATTTTGATAAAACATTTGAAAAATGATTCTTAAAAAATAAATATTAAAGAGTAAATAGACTAAACATAATGAAAGCTGATGTTATTTTCAAACGATCGACTTACCAATGCTTCCTCACAATTGTATAACTCGTGATTATGGCAAATACAGTGTAGAACTTACCTAAAACGAGTAAAAAAATACATCTATTAGTTTAACACGATAAAGAATTGGGAACTTTTCTAAAACAAAAACGTAATGAATGGCTCATACACCCAGAATTTTAATGAATGACGTCATCAGAATTTTTGAAATGTCGTCATTGTGGTACCAAACATTGTTGTAAAAAAATTGCATTATTAATACAATTATATCAAAATTTGCTGATGCAATTTCTACAAATACTTCTACACGTAAAGTAACAGTTATACAATTTATACAAAGAAGAAACAAATTATTCTTGAACTTAGCAGACGAACATCTTTTACTACAGCTAGCGCCACCTACACCGGCTTCTTGAAGGGCAGCGAAGCGTCAGCAAAGCGCATTTTTCGGCGTTTCTTGGGGGCCATGCAGCGCAACTCAAAATACCATTTGCAAAATGGCACTCAATTCTTCCGAGTCCTTACACAGTTTCTGTAAATATTGTTTAAAGACTTTCACGTGTTTACGTTTGTTCCCCCTCCTCGCGCAGTCCGCATGCGTAAACAGGTGAACTCAGTCTTCTTCGATCTGCCACATTGACTTCAAATACTTCAACTTGTAAACACTTTTGCGTCGTGTTGAAACGTATATGGACCACAAAGTAAATAATCCGAGGGGGAAAACATCCAATATTCCCTCCATGAATATAACATTAACCCCGTTGCTAGCGCAGTTATGGAGTAAAGCCTATAAAAGGCTTTTCAAATCTTTGGCTAAAGCGCCATTGCCGCATTTTTTTTTGTCTGCTCACTCGCCTCCATTGGCTTTATTGTGATTTATAAGAACGTTATCTACACTCAGAAATAATGGTGAAATTAGGTATTTTTTTTAACACCCAAGGGTATTTGCTTGCCTCTTTTGAGGTACAGTTATCTAAAATTACTTTAGGGTTTATAAACACTTAATGGTATTTCTAAACTCCTAAAAAGGTGTTTTGAACACACACAAAAACGGTTAAAAGGTGCTTATAGATACTTTTTATGAGAAACCCAGGAAAAGGACAACTTGTGAGGCTCACTGAAGCAAGTTGGGATAGCAGAGTGGTAGTGTGAGGTAATCAGGAATGGTAGGTTGCAGGATCGAATCCCGGCAACTTTCAGGAATAAGTTTGGAACAAAAACTATACATGTCATGTGATTACTATGTACAGGTATGTGTTAATTTACATGTACGCTCGTAGGTATCACACCAAGGAAACCATGGTGACGTAACTGGAAACTGCAATTTTTTTGAAAACAAAGCACATCTTATGGTTGTTCTGGTACACCTTAAAGTTGAGTTATTCCATAAAACCCTATCTCGGAGGTTTTCCATAACACTAAAAAAGGTGGAGTATTTGTGAGAAGTCAAAGCACCTTTTTAAATTGTTTGAAGTACCTTTATTTCTTACGGTGTTCGGTGCAAATCAATATCTTACATCAAGATGTACACGAAATAAGACGAATAAAAACATGTCATATATTCATTTACCAAGATGATTTGGATTGTTCAAGTTTTAAAATAACGAAATTGCATCAGTTCGTCCCATGTCAAAGACATATTTGTAGATGCTTTTATTTGCAATGTATAAAATACGTGAAACAATATGTAACAAAATATAAAACTAATGACGGGTCACACCAGTTTAATTAACATATCAAAAAGAAAAATTGTGTATTTTATTACAAATGCGAGTAGTCGACTGAAAAAAAATATTGGAAATATATTTGAAGGAAAAACATTACCAATTAAATAATACATGACTTAATAATATTTTATTCAAATTAGCTGTTTCGGATTTCTTAAGTGGGATGAAATCCTAACCTAATGTTAACCTAATGTGTCAAAATTTTTCAAATTTCGTCATCATCAGAATTTTAATGAATGACGTCATCAGAATTTTTGAAATGTCGTCATTATACAAATTTAATGAATGACGTCATCAGAAGTTTTGAAATGTCGTCATGATCAAAATTTCATAAATGACGTCATCATCCAAATGTAATGAATGACGTCATTTGAATTTTTGAAATATGGTCATCATCCAAATTTAATGAATGACGTCATCGGAAGTTTTGAAATGTCGTCATCATCAACATTTTATGAATGACATCATAAGAATTTCGGAAATGACGTCATCATCCAAATTTAATGATTGACGCCATTAGAATTTTTTAAAATATCGTCATCATCAAAATTTAATGAATGACGAAATCAGAATTTTTCAAACTTTGTCAATCATCAAAATTTAATGAATAACGTCATGAGAATTTTTGAAATGTCGTCTGCATCAAAATTTAATGAGTGGCATCATCATCAGCATGTTAATAAATGACGCCATTTAATATAAAACTACCATTTTTCGGACATTTTTTTGTTATTTAATCGAACATTTGTTGGGCATTTTTAGGACATCCTAAACTCCAAAACTACCCCCATAAAGCGTTGAAAGACGTACTTCTACGTCACAACACTTTCCAAGTAGGTTATATTTATGGTTTCTTCAGAAATTCCTAGCATTACGGGTAAATCTCCTCTATAACATAGAGATGAAAATATTGAATTTCATTCCAATATTCCAAACAATTAGAATTCGTGTTTCATCATCTTAACATTTTCATGTGGGATGGTGTGGCATGCAGCACGACGGATAATGACTGCAATCCCCATGCAACGTTGCAATAATTCGGTCGCCTGGTGGCCAATAACCTTGCTTTTCCAAACTCGAACCACCTCAACTTCCGCTTAAGAGAGGACATTTTCCTCTCATTGCTCCCTGAAGCACAACGTGCATTAAGCAAGACTTCAAATTCGGTCATTACCAAACGTGATGGCAGTGATTGCCCTTCTTCAGGGGGCCAAAGGTCGTGGTACCTTTCGCTAAGCCTAAGGGGCCCACTTATCCCTCGTTTTTATTGGCTTTTTCAGAAGTCATTTTGTCCAAGTTTTAACTCTTCCCTCGAATTTTATCCCCTCGGAGTCTGCCGTTTTCCCCCTCTATTTTCACTCCTCAATATATTTCTTGATTTCATTTTCTTCTCCGTCTCCGTCCCCTCAGCTAGTAGTGTCCCCCAGGCTTCCGTCCCACGCCTTTTATTTCTCCTCCAAGAATGTGATTAAATATTGCCATTCTCCTTTATGGCATTTTTCGCACGTTTTAGTGAGGATTCCTATAGACACCCGTCCTTTTTTTTTTGAAGCTCATCTAGACGGAAGCATGCCTCGTCTTTCCATCTCCCTCACCCCTTACCCTCACCCCCCACGAAAAGGGTGGTGCAGAATGGATAGCAAAAACCGTTTGTCCTAAAAATCGATGAGCTGAAATCCTAACCGGCCAATCCTTACCAACTTTGGCGTTTGACGCCGATCTGCCAAAAAAGCGCCAGAAATTGGTTTCGACCTTCGACCTCGATGGATTTTTGGCATCCAATAATTTTTATGCACGCAGCTTGAATGCGGAAATGCCGCCATTTAAAACGGGAAACGGACAATGGTGGGTTTCGAAAAGTCTTGAGATGAAATTCAAAAAGTTTTCAATAACATGCTGGAATGTTTTGAAGTCGTTTTCAATGCGTTCTGAGATGTAATTGAAGTCGTTTTCAATACATTTTGAAATGTTTTGAAGAATATTTTTCCATACGTCCTGGGACGCATTTCCAAGCACTTACAATATGTATTGAGCCGCCTTCAAATTCTTTTCAAAACATGTGAGATTATAAGTTTAAATAAATTCTGATACCCATTTCCAAACCTTTCTAATACATTTTGGGAAATTATAAAACGTTTTGAATAATTTTAGCTGGATTTGAAAACATTTACAACACATGTACGTTGTGAGACGCATTTCCAAACATGTATACAATGTGTTCTGAGACGCATTGTTTTCAAAACATACGAGATTAAGTTTAAATAAATTCCGATACGCTTTTCCAAACATTTTTAATACATTTTGGGAAATTACAAAATGTTTTAAACAATTTTAGGTGGATTTGAAAACTTTTACAATACATATACTGCTACGTTCTGAGGCGCATTTCCAAATATTTCTAATACAATTTGAGAAATTACAAAACGTTTTAAACAATATTAGGTGGATTTAAAAACAACACATGTACATGTATACAGGGTATGTGCATCCAGGTAGTGAGGCGCATTTCCAAACGTTTACAATGCGTTCTGAGAGGCATTCAAATTGTTTTCAAAACATATGAGAATATGTTTAAATAAATTCTGAGAGGCATTTCCAAACATTTCTAATACATTTTGGGAAATTACAAAACGTTTTAAACAATTGTATAGGAAGATTTGAAAAAAAAAAACAATTACAGTACATGTAGGCCACATCTACGTTCTGAGTCGCATTTCCAAATATTTACAATGCGTTCTGAGACGCATTCAAATTGTTTTCAAAACATATGGGATTACGTTTGAGTACAGAAGATTCTGAAACGAATTTCTAAACATGTCTAATACATTATGAGAAATTGCATAATGCATCCATCACATACATAGACGAATTTCAAAACGTTTTCAAGACGCTCTGAGCTGCATTAAAACGTTTGCAACGTGTTCTCAGAAGTTTTCAACACTTTCTGGTTTATATATTTCAAAACATTTCCATCACATATATATAGACGCATCTCAAAACGTTTTCAATCTATACATATACTGAGACGCATTTCAAAAGTTTTAAAAAAAATCCTGAAACGCATTTCAAACATCTTCAAAACATTCTGGAATGCCCAAATCAAGTTCTCAACCATTTTTTTTTCAAATGTCTTGAAACACGCAAATCATGAAGTGATTAAAATAAAGTTGAATACAAGAAAAAAATCTGTTAATGTGGAACGTTTCGAACGTTTCAGAATCAATACCAAAATGTACTTATTTTTAACAAATCTGCATCATTGGTGATCCAAGTCCAAGTTACTT
>JAQGAO010006951.1:0-11744 GCA_034697705.1 Ommatoiulus sabulosus | reverse complement strand
AGCTGTTAAGGCTACGAAGAAAGAAGACACTCCAGAAATGCAGCCCAAAAGTTATCAAGATAGAAATGATTCACACGCTAAGGCTCTTGGACCCTTAAAGGCGGATGGAACACCAGACATGAGATTCAAGGCGAATAATGATAAATATCATTCAACTTTAGAGATTGGCCCTTTCAAGATGGACAGGACACCAGACAAGAAGGTGGATCTAATGAATGAAAGGAAGGATTCAAGATCAGACGCCGTTACACCCTTAAAGAAGGATGGGACACCAGACATGAGATTCAAAGAAAATCATGATGCTTTCCAGATGGAAGCAGGTAATCTTAACAAAGCTACGAAGAATGAAGTCACACCAAAAATACCGCCCAAAAGTTGTCAAGATAGAAATGATTTACCAACAGAGGCTCTTGGACCCTTAAAGGCGGATGGAACACCAGACATGAGATTCAAGTCGAATAATGAACATCAGTCAGTCAAACCTCCTAAGAAAGTCGATGTCGTCCAAGAGTTTCTACCATCCAATACCAATCCATGTTCTGGTCCTTTGAAGAAAGATGGAACTCCAGACATGCGATACGCAGCCAACTATGGACAGAACTCGACGAGCATTTCATCATCTTCAAGAGTTTCCAATGCTGGATTTTCAGGAAGTCCAAAATACTCGTATAGTGGCAATTCTTCTGGCCCTTTGACAAAGTCCGGGTGCCCTGATATGAGATACAGTGCAAATCGCTACTAATTTCTTGAAATGCTATTTTTGTTGTGAAATAATGACAAAAATCGCCGTGCTTCCGTATTAAGATTTCGTATTATACATGTAGATAGCTTATGTTTAGTTAACGTTTTTGTTAAGGCTCTTGCACTCTTGAAGAGACCGAGAATCTCATTGCTCCTGGTCTACATGTATATGACACCAACGGACATTGCGCCCATGGTTGATGATGACTCTTAAGAATGACGGGACCCCATCAAGTACATGAGATTCATACCAAATCATTATATATGGTCTTCAAAATCAGACATTAAACAAGAAATAGGGCTCAAAACACATCACTATAGAAAAAGGTTGCTGGAATCTTGACGAAGGTTGAGATAATAGATAGAAGCTTCAGAAACCTTTATGAACAACGGCTAATCAACCCTCCCAAGATTGTTAATGTTGTCCCATAGTTGCTATCATATATTACTTGCATATATAGTCTTGTCCCTTGAAGCAGTATGGAACTTTAGACATGAAGCACAAAGTTAACAATGGACTGTACTCAAGTATCGTTTTTTCCTCGTTTTAAGAGTTTCCTCTCTTGAATGTTCATTATTTACAAACTACTCGTATAATGGCAATTCTACGTTACTCTTTTCACCACAACTAACTCCTTAAAATTCTAATTTCGTTATGAAAATAATTCAATTCAACTCAGTACCCTACAGTCAGCAACTAAATGCCATATGGTAGTGGGAGCTGAATATATCGTTTAACAAAATTACATTTAACAAAATATATCGTGCTTTATTCATAATCGTGTTTACTTTAAAACCCTTTCCTTCCCCTCATTTTTATTTACTTATTTTTACATTTATTTGTAGCCTATGTCATTCTTGTTCTTTGGTGGTTCACACGGACCACCATGTGGCTAACCTCCGACGTCTCGGAGGAAGCCACATTTAGATGTATTAGTCATATTATGGTTTTAAATAAAAGTTTATTATCCTGCTTTCATATATTATTCGACTTTGTTTTGTGTTCTGGACATGCAATGTACAGTTTTCTGAAAAAGGGTGAAAATGACTACTTAGAACCAGCACACACCTACAGGGTCGGATATTTCATGGATTGAAGATTCCGAGATTTTCATCGGAAATCTTGTGGTAAAAAAATCTTAAATCAACCGACATCATAACCTGAATCGTTCCACGTCTTCCACCAGCCTAGAAATTGATGGAAAACAATCAAAAACTGTAAGTTTTTTACCTTTTTTGGGGGTCCCTACACTGCGCAGTGAGCAGCTTGAGTCCACCTTGGTCAGTCACATGACATTTCTATCCATGCCCTTCCTGCCTTTCCGGTAGATGACCTTTCGCCGGAAGTTTCCCTTCTCCGATGCCTATTGGCTCAATCCGCTTTTTGAGTGTGGCAGCACTTCAGTGGTCATATGGTAGTCCACTCGGGCTATCAAGAATTGTCCAGAGTTGGATATTTTGCCCCAAGGGAAATAAATTCAACTCCTCTGCTATCTGGACAAAACTGTCAAACCCTGTCCATTAGTCAATACTCACCTCTGGGACCCCTGAGGAAGGCACCGCACATTTGTGCTTTACACAGTTTTCACGTGAAACACCATGTTTTGAACTTAAAGTGAATTAAAGTTTATCAATTGCTTTTTGTACTCTTCGATGTTGAGTTACGAACCCACTTCTAGGCCTACCTGAGAAATACAAAAGTGGTTGCTACTTTAGCCTACATTACACGTAGACCTTTGTCCAGTGTGCAACTGAAATTAAATGTAGCTGATATCATGTTTTTGGGATGACTACTGATGTTTTAGAACGAGCAATGTATTCTATGAAATTGTATGTTTATATAGTCATGAAATATTATATAATTTAAATATATTTTTTAACAGGTACTGCCAATTACTGTTCTTACTCCAACATGGCTTCACAGATCAAGGATAGCAGTAACAACCTGGGTATGTATTTCAGTTTTTTTTAAAGTTATGAACTCTGTCGAAAATTAGAACGGCGTTATGCAATAAGGAACCACAACATGAATGTCTTTGTATTCATTCGTTGGGTTTTCGGTCATATGGACGTCATTAAATAATAGGCTACTATTAAACAAATTTACAAGGTTGGCATGACCATGCAGTTAGTTTTTGATGTAGGTGCCCTTTTAAACGACTATGCAGTTCTATATTGTGTTTAACTGCTAATACTTATAACAGAATCTTCTTGATGATCTCTGCACATTGTTTGGAATGTACCCATCAGTAATGGAATCCGTAAACTGCCCAGTTCAGGGAACCTTCTGTACACGTGCCAAATCCTAAGAGATGAATGCACTCTGACTTTTACTGTAAACGTAACAAACAAGCTCGCGTAAAATGACATTAGCAAAGTCTATTGTGTGCTAATCTAGCTAATGTACAACGTGGTGTTAATGATGCTTTAAGCTTAATTTTCTGAATTTTCATCAGATCATTCATAGAATATGGTGTTCCCTTTCAAGCTGGTGCATGGCAAACTCGTTAATGGGAGATAAAGCAAGTAATTACTTGCGATGGAACATTTGGCATTGGCAATGGACTGTTTGTCAAAGCATGGTGCTCTTGCTCTCGAGCAAGTTAAAGCTCATATGGTTTTTATCTACGAACATGTGACGTGTTAGTCTATTACCTTTGGATGTTCTCTTTCTGGACTGCTTTGCATAATGAAGTTAAATTTCCGTGCACCGCAATCAACGTCATCCATGTTGAGGATTGCTTGTTCACGGAATTGATTAGGATAAATCCCCCGTGTAGCTAATCGAAACTCCAAAAGACCAAAAATGAGACTTTATTTCTTGTTGCATAACGTCATTCAATTGCTAGTGAGATGGACTAAATTCCCTTAACGTTTGTCTTTTTCTGCAATTCCTTTTCTTGCAATAGTCGAGTAACCTTAAATGCAATTGCGAAGTGCATGCATGTACTCAATATCTGTATTTTGCCCTGGCCTGTAAACGTTAATTTGCCTCTGTATATATACCGGGTGATTTCTAAAACCAGTTCCATGTTTTTATTTGGATTGTGTTGGAGGTAAAATTTAAACATTTAATTTGCATGTTTGCTAACCTGCCCAGCAGCAGTGCACTGCAGGAAAGCTCGTACTAGAATATTCGGGGGCAGGGCTAAATCACAGATTAAGCATTGGAACTGAGTGAATAACGAACGTAGAAACACTGATTAGTGCAGTACCTTGACCCCATAAGATGTGCTTTACATCAATGTAATTGGAAATGTTGCCATTTCGTAATTCACCTTTGTGAATTGGTCCTGCCCCTGAATATTCTAGTACGAGCATTCCTGCATTGCACTTCTGCTATGTAATGTCGCAAATGCAACCATTAAACTAATTTCACGATGCCTTACAACTTTTTAGTTGAACGTTTTGCTCTAACTATTATGGTTTAGAAGATGGTAACGCAATGACCTTGAAGTTACATTCCAAGGTTACCGGAAATACGCTCATTTGAAAGCGCTTACCTATCTTATCATAATACTGTACCACAAACTCAGATTTTTACCTCCAACACAATCCCAAATAATCGAATGGATCAGACTTAAAACTCACCCGGTATAACTGAGGTGTATAATCACCAATTGCAGTGTTCCATAATGATCGGAGCAATAGAAATAGAAAGTGGGTGGAGATGTACTCACATCTAGAGATTTTTGGCACTGGATGAGGCTCTCGAAGTTGGAAGGACAAGTTGACCGCAGAGCCTCCTCTACATCAGTCAGCATTGAGCGCAGCCTCTGCATTTTCGATGAAAATTCCAAGCAAATGAGCAGTTGGAGAAGAATCTTTTGATACTTATGCAAGACCTCCACATACACGGCGTCCCACTGCTGAACGGCCCCAGCAATAGCTATAGACAGGTCGGAAGAGGGGTCCAAGTTTGCCCGCAGATTCTGGAGGTGGGCGATGATCGTTTCACGCCGACTAAACTCGCTTAAGTGAGACTATCAAACAAATATCAGGGTTATTAAAATTGTTGGAGTATTTTCTGACCAACAATTTTATGCGATGATGAAATGTGACAACTCACTTTAAAAATGGAGACTTTAGTGTCCAGCACTGACCGGTCAAGAGTCTCTATTGATGGAATCTCCAGGTCCTGTAATTGTGATACAAGTAGCGTTAGCTGAGAGTTCCTGGGTTTTTTTTCGTAAAAAACTTTAAAAGCTCTCGGAACGAAGACCACCACTTTGAAAAGAATTTATACATCTTAAATCATCTTCACAAGAACAGTTCAAGAACCTCTTTTTCCAAAAGAAAATTTCTTTTAAAACTAATTGGAATGTATTGATCTTACATTTTAAATAATAAAAAATTCAACATTTTTCAAAAAGAACAATGGCGACTAACAGCTTTATGCAAAAATAACACAAGTACGCATATTTTTGAAAGAAGTTATTAAAAGACAATACTCACAGCCTGGACTAGATTCACGAATTCCTTCATGCTCTCGATGCAGCTAGCGCAATCCTGTGTCTCCTGGGTGCGGCCCATCAGGATCATGCTATTCTTTTTGATGTCATCCTCAAACGAAGCTATCCTCTGCTCCAGGTAGTCCACCTCGCTGGAGATGTGTGTTCTTACGGCAATGCTTAGATCCTCAAAAGTCTGCAGCTGGGCACTTAAGTCCCGGAGGCTACGAACCTTTACCCACATGTCAGCCAGCTGTTCGTTAAAAGCCTACAAATTTAAAGAAGCAAAATAACGTATTTTTTATTTCGTCTACTTTAACAGAATGATTTTTAATACTACTGAATAATTATGACAAATATAACAATTACTAATTGTCATACTACAAAATGGAAATAATTCATAATGCATCGTTATAAGCAGATATTATTTAATAAAACACTAAATTAATAATTCCGATAAAGCTGTCTTTTTCTTATTTAGTTTATTAGTACTTTTTTCAAGAAAAATACAGAAAGATTTGACCTAGCTAGCCTGTCACCATCATTGCATCTCCAAAGTGGAGAAAATGCCGACACATGTTAACTTACCTCACATTGATCCATCTGTTTGTCATCATCATCCTCAGCCAAAACAGTTTGTATCGCCAGAAGCTTCTGAAAACTGACCTCCCGGTCAACGATCAGCCTAATGAGGCTTTCGTAGTCGGAGGAATACAGCTGCCAGAGCTTCAGAATACTCTCGTTTCTGTCCGACTTGATGGTGAGCAGCTTCCCAAGGGCTTCCCACTGTTCAAAAAGGTGAGCCACGGTGGCCTCAACCTCAGACCGCGAGGCAGGGTCCAAAGCCACAGCCAAACGTCTGGCCTCCTCTCGCAAGGTATCCAGATGACAGCACTGCTCCGTGAAGGCAGCCTTGAGTTCTGCCAGCTTCTGGCATTGTGACTGGAAGGCGGACACCTCGGTGGCAGCGATCTGGTATTGGTCCACGGTGTATTGGATCTCAGTGAGGCAACGTCGCACAGTCTGTTCAGCCTTGAAGTAGACCTGCCACTGCTGGTCCTGAGCTGCTAATGCCTCACCGAGCCGCTCCAGATTCTGGGTGACCTCCAGCCACTGCTGTTCACTGGTCTGCATGCCATCACGCACGATTTGTTGCAATGCTGGATGCCTGAGATCTTCAGGAATGGAGTCATCAAAATGGAGAATGTTCTCCATCTTGGGCCTCATGATGTCAAATTCTTTCCTCAGTTTCTGAGTAAAAAAAAACCCCATGATAATGCAGAAGGCTACGCTATTAAACCTACGCGAGGCATTTCTGTTGCGTAAAGGGATCTCGAATAAGCAGCCACAGAGAAATTTAGGAAGAAATGTGAAACATTTTGAGAAATAATGGCATTGCTTACGACAAACTGATTTCAACATTTCACTTTTTTATTACAATGTCATGCATGAGCAATAAGATTATGCAGGGCTATCCTGAACTGGTCATGGCTTGAATCTAATTAATGTATTGATAAACTTGGATACTGACCTCGAGATCCTTTGTTGCCTGGTGCACAGTGTTCCTATCTTGCTGCAGCCGTAGCCACATCTGGTGGATGTGGTTCTGCATCTTGACGAACCAAGTGAGGAAGGCATAGATTCTGTCGTTGAACTCTACCTCCTTTTCACGGAGGCTATCCAGCAGCGCCACATTGGTCGACACGCTCCGCTTCACCAAGTGCCACTTCTTGTTCAGCTCACCCATAGTCTCGGCACTTTCCAAGTGTGACGCAGCAGCCTCCGCTTCATGCGAGCTGACAGTGTCGGCAGTATCCCTATCTATCTGCTGGGAGACAGACTTGTTGATGGCGTCCAAAACCTTCTGCTTGACACTCATGTCAGTGTTCAGAACCTGCAAAACCCAGAGAGCAAAGGTGGTGAGAAAACGCCGAAATATAGAAATCAGACCAGGTACATGCCATTAATAATTTCAATTTATAAAGGTTTAAGTATTATACTCTCTAAACCTCTACGACAATAATAGAGGCAACAATTGAATGTTATTTTCTAATATCTCTCCACTATCACAGGGTTCCCCCATAAATTTCATTTTTAAACTTCCCTGACTTTTCCAGGTTTTAAAAAAATCTTCCTGACAGGTGCTAATGTCAAAAATTGACACATTTTCCACAATCGATACATTAAAATATTTTTCAAAATGTACTAATGAAACATTTAAAGTTAAAATAGAAAAAATAAAAAACGAATTGGCATGAATAAAATTTAAAAATTTGACAATTTTGTATTCGGAAAACTTGGGAAATTTTGAATTTATACACTCTAAAACTTGAACAATTTTGCAATTTTGTTCTCGAAAAACTTGGAAAATTTTGCAAATTTGTCCTCGGAAAACGTGGACAATTATTGCAAATTTCTACTCGGAAAACGTCGAAAACGTTTGCAATTTTGTCCTCGGAAAACATGGAAAATTATTGCAAATTTGTACTCGGAAAGCGTTTTTTATTTTGCGAACCCTGCAAAATTTTTTCCTTGGAAAACGTGGAAAATTTTGGTAATTTGTAATCGGAAACTGTTGCAAATTTGTCCTCAGAAACTGTTGCAAATTTTGCAAATTTGTACTGGGAAAATGTAAAAATGTTTCTAAATGGGTCCTGACTACGTTGAATTTCTCTGACTTTTTCACAAAAAAGTCATTCTTCCCTGACTTCTCCTGACGTTAAGGGGGAACCCTGCAATTTTGTATTCGGAAAACGAAGAAAGTTTTGCAAATTTTGTCCTTGGAAAACTTTGGAAATTTTCAAAGTTTGTACTCTGAAAACACGGAGAATTTAGCAAATTTGTCCTCGGAAAACGTGGAAAATTTTGCATTTTTGTCCTTGGAAAACGTGGAAAATGTTGCAATTTTGTTTTTGGAAAACGTGGAATTGGTTGCAATTTTGTTTTCAGAAAACGTGGAAAATGTTGCAATTTTGTCCTCGGAAAACGTGGAAAATTTTAATAATTTGTACTCGGAAATCGTGAAAGAATTTTAAAAATGTGTCCTCAGAAACTGTTGCAAATTTTGCAAATTTGTACTGGGAAAATGGAAAAATGTTTCCAAATTGGCCCCGACTACGTTGAATATCCCTGACTTTTTTTAAAAAAAAGTAATTCCTTCAATGACTTTTCCAGGTCTGGGGGAACCCTGTATCAATAAGACACCAGCACAAATAATTAAAAGTCTCTTTGTCATGAAGCACAGCACAAATTCCAGTTACTACAACCAAATGAAAATATTTTAGTTTCAACGGAAAAAAATCCTCACTACTCCCCAATAAATTAAAAACTTTGTTTAAAGATAAATAAAAAAAAACCTCAAATACTTGAACCCATGAAAAATAAAAACTTATTACCTAACAAAATTATGATCTTGAAAAACTAATAACAACAGGCTGTCTAAAACTGGCTTATTCATTTTCTGGTAATTAATGATATATTCAGTCGTACAAATTCCAGAAAATGACTTTACCTGGTAGGTTTGCCGAGCCTCGTTGTATTGCTGTGGTGTCGCCACACTGGCGATGGGGTTATTTTGCAAAGCCTGTTCCGTCGTCGCCACAAATTGCTCGATGTCGGCAGTTGCTTTTGAAACTGAGGCACCAGACAACGGTGTACTCTGGAGGAGGCTTTCAAAGCTGTCCAGGTCTTCTTGCAACTGCCTCCACTCCTTGTCCACTTTCTCCGCCTTCTCTTTTACAGAGTGCTCATTCAGCAGTTGGAGCCGAAGCACCTTGTCCACCTTCGATGCGATGCCATCCCTAGAAATCTGATGAATATGGCCATTCACCTGAATGTCCTGAAAAACGGATTTAACAGATGGAAAAATTAAATAATGGTTGTTCCCGTCACTGAAATGGACTAGTCATAAATAAATCTTGAAAAGTGGAGGTAACTCCAACAATTATCCAAGAATATAATATAATAAGGATAAGTTTTTTTGGTCTGCTCAATAAAAAACCAATAAAAAATTAATTACGAGTAAATTGAAGAATTCGCACATGAATTAGTTTAATGCGCCTTTCTGAGTTTGTATCAGAAATCCTTTTTGGTACCTACAAAACTATTTAGTAAGGTCCAAAAGCATGTTCTTACCCATATTTCTTGCAAAAGACCAACCCGTGTGTCATCATCCAAGTTGGCCCCCATTTCCTTGAACACACCAATGAGATCATTTAGCCTTGTGTACGATTTCGTGATGTAATCTTGCATGCCACCCAGAGTGTCCTCGCAATCCTAAATCCAAGCAATAAATACGTTAGTGAACGATTCAACAACAAAGTTTTTCTTGTTGGACAAAAATGCTACAAAAATCACGTGCCTTCCAGGTAGTAGACAAGGACTGGATGTTTTTCGACCATCGCACTACATCGCTCTCAATGTACTGCCACGTGTGCAACAGCTTCTGGAGCGTTGCTGATAAATGTGGGCACTGGAGAACTCCCAGCATGCTAGATGCCTCCTGGATAGCGCTCTCAACGTGAGGTTTGTGAGCAGTGGCTTCGTTTTCAAGCATCTTTACAAATGTTAAAAAAAATTATTTTAGAAAAATAAACCGAAATGGCTAGTGAACATGCAACGATTGCTATGGAGAACCCTTGATAAAAATACTAGGTTACTAGTGAAATTTCAGTGTTTGGATAGAATAAACAAAAAGTTAAACAAATGTTTCTAAGTTTAGAGATTTCATCCAGTTTCTATGGCTTACTAGTAAAATTTCAGTGTTTGGATAGAATAAACAAAAAGTTAAACAAATTTTTCTAAGTTTAAAGATTTCATCCAGTTTCCATGGATGAAAGACTTAACTGGCTACAATGTACTCAAATTTTCAGGACTTCCCCCACTTTCCCATGTAGATTCATGCACCGAAATGTTCCGAGATCTTCATTTCCCTTAATTCTCCGAATAACTACAACATTACCGATTATTTCCGAGAGGTAAACAATTGCACACCTGAATGGCATTAAGATGCTCCTTGACCTCGCTAATTTGCAGGTTTTCAAACTGCTGGACTCTCCTCGCTACATCGGTTAACCAGTTGTCTTCTCGACTGATCTTCCGTTCAAGAGAATTCCAGGTGACGGACAGGCCATTGAGGATATGGCCATGTTGGGTGGCCTTGTCCAGAATCACGGCCGCTTGCGTCTTCAGCTGACGGTGCCACGCAGCATGCTTGTTGCGTGTGTGTTGGTCTGTCACCTGTGCCATGGCGTCCAATGACGCATGGCATTGGTGCACGCTGGCAAAAAACTCCTGAAAAATCCCAACATTTGGCTTTAGCATAAATGCCCAAACCCCAAAATCGGGACAATAAAATTCAAGGCTTGAGTCAGCCTACTTTGTGGCGGGTGGACTCGTCTCTGATCGCCGCCAGGTCTATGAGCACGACTTGCGTCTGCAATTTGACTTCGGCAATCTCCAGCAGGTGACTGAAGTCGTCCAGCATTTTCTCATACTGCTCCTGTAGACTGACCGCTCTGGTGAGGGCATCTTTCTGCTTGGTGATCTGAATAGACATTAAAAAAAAATTATAAGAAAATGCTAACACAAACCATGAAATCAGAAACTGGAGCAGATATTAAAAACTAACAAAGCAGGCCATTGTCATCCATAGTGTTTAAAGCTACTAAATCCATTGAAAACGGTAAAGTAAATTATTTTATTTCAACGTACATGATAAATAAGCAATAAGTTGCAAAGCTTGGAAGAATAATCCTATTCCATACAATAACCATGCACTTAAAAGAATCAAAATATGTCATAGAATTCAGTTTTTGGATTCTTGTATTTGACTTGGCATGGCGTGCCGTTGGTTCAAAATTACCCTGGCATATTTATCCAAATCTTTAAAAAAAACCAGATAATTCAAACCCAGACAAGAAAAATGGAATATAGACATTGCATTTTGAATTCCATGAACCAAGCCCAAATTCCTGAAGAGAGCCATGGTCGCCACGATAACAATCAGACAAACAATGGAGTCATAATTCAACCTCAGTCATCAGCTCAAACTCTGTCAGTCTGTTATTGTGAAAATGTTTAACTCTTCAAAAATTCAACAGGATTGTTTTATCATATAAACCAAATCAAAGCTATATAATTAAACCTTTGTTATTTATTTCAAATTAAAAATTCACTGAACATCCAGTAAAATTCCATTCGTGAATATGCCGGAAAAGCTATCTATTTCAACAAACCCAGTAAATTGGCTTCACCCCTTATGGAAACCTGTAAAATTCGGATGAACTAACTGTTGACCATCTGTTAAAATACTAAACAGAGATAATCAAACGTTTGGCAAATCAAGACAATCTAACCAGACTTAATTCCGTTCAAGACTTGCAAATCAGGATGATTCCAGCGGAATTGCAATCAACTCAGGAAAATTCCAGCAGGATTGCTGTCAATTGTGAAAAATCCAGCGGAATTGCTGTCCACTCCGGACGAATCCAGCGGAATTGCTGTCAACTCCGGACTAATCCAGCGGAATTACTGTCAACTCCGGACGAATCC
>JAQGAO010006950.1:0-11744 GCA_034697705.1 Ommatoiulus sabulosus | reverse complement strand
CTGTATAATAAACCTGCCCTACACTTAAGTTTGTAAGGGGTCCGTCAGATTGTTTAAATATGGCGAGTGGTCCATGAGGATGAAAAGGTTAAGAAACCCTATATGGATAATATAAAAAAGTGTAAAAAACTACAAATTCATATGAAAATGGAGTTAAAAATTTCGTTTGAAAATTGGTTAAAAGTTAAAAAATTCATTTGGAAATGGGTTGAAATTTAAAAAGTTCACACGAAAAGCTGTTTAAAAGTTTTAAAAATTCACACGGAAATGGGCTAAAATTGAAAAAAAAATGAGGATGGGTTAACATTTTTATAAAAAAAAATCATACGGAAACGAGATTAAAATTTTTTAAAAAATAATCGTATGAAAATTGCGTTAAAATTTCATAAAAAATCATATGAAAATAAATGTAGGGTTAAAAACTAAACGACTTCCTATGAAAAGGGGTTAAAATTTATTAAAAATAAAATTCATATGAAATGGGGACAATAATTTATGAAAATATCATATAAAAATGGGATTGAATTTTATATAAAAAAAAATTATAAGAAATGGGGATGAACAATGTATCATAAATTTAGGAGTTGGCTGGCAAAACCGGATACCGGATTTTATATAAAAATCATAAAATGGGGTTACAAATTGATATAAAAATCATATAAAAATGGGGTCAAATTTTATAAAAAAAATCATTCATATGAAATGGGGATAAAAATGTTAATAAACAATATAAAATGGGGTTAACAATTTATATAAAAAAAATTCATATGATAATCGGGTTAAAATTAAAAAAAAAAATCATTTGAAAATGGGGTTACAAAAATTTTAAATTCATATAAAAATGCGATAATGAAAAGAATAGGGGAACTTGGATAAGTGGAAAATGTAATAAGTGTGCATAAATAACATTTAAATAAGTGACATGTTGTTAAAAAACATATCAGACCGTGTTTAAATCATGGTTATTTCGTGAAATTTATTGGTCCAGAAAATCCAAAAAGAATTCCACATTCGACTAATGGGATGAAATGAGAAGTTTTTTAAGAGCTAAATTGTCCAGCGGTTAGGATTTGTCGTCGTCTTTCCAATCCTAACCATGCAGCGAGCTCCCAGGAGTCCCATAATGCAATGGGAGCCGGGGGAATTCCCTCGGATGGGGATTAGGTTTCGATGTATTTTTAATGTATCTTTTCAATTGCCAACGAGCTTTTAACATTTCAATTTGGCAAAGAGCAACCGGAAGTCATTACGCCGAGCTTCCGGTTTGGGCTTCTCTTTTCATTAAGCGAGATTTCGACGAATGGCTCGAAGGGAAAAAAAAAACAAATTGAAATTTGAAGATGAAGACGGGAGAAAATTCATTCTATCGATTAATTGCTCGATTTGATCGTTGAAATAAAGCCCGGTCTCCAATAGTAACCGGATGGGAAAAATGGATTAAATAAGTGAATGTGGCAACTTAATGTATTTTAATTTCAAACTTATATTTATTTTCATCTCAATGGACGTACGCATTTGTACTTTTAAACCGTAGTTCGTCTTATCAGAAGTCGGACAAAACGTGAGTTTAACGATAAGAACTAAAGTTTCATCGAAGTTTGGGTGAAATTCTAGCCCAAGAATATATATTCGTAAATACAATTCGTAAATTCGTAATATCCGAATTGGGAATGCGTCTTAAAACTTAGAGATTATCATTATTTTTCGCCCATCACCCAGTACTGGGACTGGAAATAGTTCGTAATATCAGAAATTCGTATAAAGCGAGCTTTTCTTAATGAGGTTCCATCCACACTAATAGCAGAAAGAGAGGACTCATCCCTGGTTTAATCGACGGTTAAACTACGATTAAAAATCGGAAATGTTGGTACAATACACGCCGTATTTAAACTTCGATGTTTACTTAGCCTCACACAGGTCTCCCAAAATACACGAAACGCACACTCCATATGTGTCACATCACGTGTGGCATTTATTCGTAAACAGTTGTTGGCAAAGTAGATTTTTAAACTCGCAAAATAAAATTTATTTTGTTCTCTTTTTCAACCATTTTTTAAGAAATTTTGGAGAAATTTTGAAAAATTTTGATTTATTTTTGTATAGAAATTTTTTGAGAAACGTAATTTTTTCAAAATACGTGAAAAAAATTAACAGAAAAACAAAAACAAATTAAGAAAAAAAAAATATCAGAAAATAAAATGAACTGATGATGATGCCGTTCATTAAAATTATGACGTCATTCATTAAAAAGTCGATTAATACTTTATTTTTAAATTTTGATGATGCCATTAATAAAAAATTATGGCGCCATTTATTAAAATGTTGATTATGACGTCTTTTTTTAAAATTCTGATGATGATACCGTTCATTAAAATTATGATTATGACGTCATAAAATCATAAAAAAATGAACTGAAAAATGGAAATATTTGCGAAGAAAATCCACTTTGACAACAAATAAATACATGTGTTTATAAATATTGTTTTTCACATTTTTCACATAAATATTCACGAGCAACTCACTCTGACGAGAAATTTGAAATAACTGAAAAATACGATATTACGAAATAGACCCTTTGCGACGCCATTTTCTTACAGAATTTTATCATAGATGGCGTATAGACAACTTATCAAAACCTCGAAAAGTACGTCTATAGTCGCGTTCGTAATTATTCACTACAGAGGTACTCAGACGGGAAAAAAAGCATTCATTGATTTAAAAACACCGTTAACTTCGAATGAATTTTTAAACCAATTAGCGCGTCGATTTTGTACACGTGACTTCGTGTGTGCCGAACGTAACGTAAGTAAACCCACATCTAAATAAAAATACCTTGTGATACATTTAAAATACATTTTTATGGCAAAATAGATTTACAATGTATTTACAATAATATATTTAAAAAAAATACATTAAAGTGACATTTCTTTATATGTTTTGTAAAATATATTTTTGGATGTTCCAATGTATACATATTTTGAATAACTTTTAAAATATATTTTTAACCTAAAAATACATTTCTGTTTTTTAAAAATGTCTTTTAAAATACATTTATTATTACAATAATACATTTCTAAAAATATATTTCTAAAGCTTTTTTTTCGATGTGGGAAGGTTCTGTCTGAGTACCTTTAATATTTTGTTAGAATTCATCGTAGAAATTCTTCGTAGTAATATTTTTCATAGAATTTCATCAGCAAATGTTAAACCATTTTGGTAACTTTGTCTTAACTGAACATAGATGGCGCTGCTATTTGGCGAAGAGTCTATTGCCACAAATTCTTATTTTGAATTTTTTGAAATTTCTCGTCTGTTTCGGTGTCTATTTTCGCCCAAATACTTATGGATTGCGTATTTTTTTGTTTTCTGGTAAATAGCTCCCTCTCAAGTACTCCTGATGCCCCTTTCTTTAACCAAAGATCACGAAGGCCCCACTGTTTATAGAGTGGACAAAACAATAGGAATATAAAAATAATACTTTTTAAAAAAAATGGCTTCTAGATTACATGAAAAACAAACAAAGGTAATTTCGTTATGTCGTCACTTCCGTCCGTCCGTCCGTCTGTCCGTCTGTCCGTCCTTTAGTTTTAAGATGTCTTAGAATTACCCGAAATTTTGTTTATTTTTGGTCAGCAATGGCGCGATGAGAATATCGGATTTTGGTAAAAATTCAATTTTTTTTTTGACGTAGAAGTCGGATGTTCCGAAAAATCTTCCCCAAAACTTTCGTAGTGAATGATGACGTCATTCGCGTTAAAAATGCTGGTGATGACGACATTTGATAAATTTGCGTTGATGATCGACGTCAGTTATTAAAATTCTGATGATGACGTCATTCGTTCGCTGAATTAATTTGGTGATGACGTCATTTATGAAATTTTTGACGATGATGTCATTTTTTAATTTTTGACAATGACGACATACGTATAACTATGATGTTGATGTCGTATATTAACATGTTGTTTATGACGTCATGTTTAAAATGCTGATTATTACGTCATTTTTAAAATTCTGATGATGATGCCATTCATAAAAATTATGATGGTAACGTCATTCATTGAAATGTTGATTAGGACGTCAATTTTCAGATTATGATGATGACCTAATTTGTAAAAATTATGACACTGACGTCACTCATTCAAATGTTGATTATGACGTCATTTTTCAAATTCTGATGTTGATGCCATTCATAAAAATTATGATAGTGACGTCATGCATTAAAAATGTTGATTATGACGACATATTTTAGATTCTGATGATGACGTCATTCACTAAAATGTTGATGACGAAGTCATTCACGCAAATTTTTATTTTGACGTCATTCACTACTCATATTCATACGCATGATGACGTAACATGTACAATTATGTGGATGAGGTTATCGGAGTTTTATAGAATGACGTCATCCTTTACTGCGCAGTTCTACGTTGACAATTTTTACCAAAATTTTGCCATCTGAAAAATTCCGAAAATGTCGAAAATTACCAAAATAAGATTGTGGAAAAAGATTCAGAAAACCATTTCCAACGCGCCATTGTTGGTTCCAATTACACGAATATGTATTTTTAATATTGTTATTATTATTATTATAAAAATGCACAGTATTGGGTCATTAATAATGAACATCGATCAATTACATTTCAAACCTCCCCTTTTAGAATTTCTTTTTGTTTATTTACTGAGTAATTTGTGCCCCTGTTAGCCATGGTTTTCGTTCAAAGGTCAATCGGGAATCCGGCAGTTATATTTAATCACCCGTTAACGTAACCGGGTTGTTTTAAACCAGTTTTTCACGCAATTTTAGGATTCACTAGATAAGTATGCTAATTATCGCACGTTAATTGCCAAATTGTTTCGTATTTTTTTTATTACATTTCTCGCATCTTGCCAGAGCATGCTCACTCGTTATGCAAATTATACGCAAATTAAGCATGGCCGGAATTTTAATTACGATTAATATATTATTATTATTATGGCACTGCTCTCGCCGCTCTCTTCTCTACGTACTACTTCGAAAATTATATTTTTGAATTTTTGTTTTGTTGGAATATTTTTTTTATTTTATTTATTTATTTTGTTAAACAAAATGGGATTTTCTGGTAAGTTTTGATCCAATTAATGAAATTTCGTGCCAATTTTTAATGAGTTTCATGTCAATTTGAATGATGAAATCGTTGAGAGGTTTTTACCACCAGGGGGCTTTGTCTAACCCACGTGTCCAAAATCATGTACTGTGCTCTTTTTCCCCGAGTGATTTCACCTTCGTTGTTTCGTGGCGTGTTCACGTTGTGTTTATATTTAACACGTGGTTTGTGTCGGTAATTTACACCTTTTTTTACACGTGTAATATATTAAGTGTTTTCCGAGTGTTCGGGTTTTTATGAGGGGTTTTTGAACTTTTCCCAAGGAAATATGACGGTTTGTATTTTTATTTAACTTTATTTAATAAGTGTACGCGCTATTTAAAAGGTTTTAATCTTAGTGAATTCAATTTATTTACTTAGGTGGCGCTGTTTGCATGCACGTATTTTTCACTTCCCATAACTTGACAAGACTAACTACGAAATTTGTTTTTCGTAAATATTTTTTTCTGGCAAAAAATTGGCGAAAAAAAAAACAGCTAAATATCTTAATCCATCCATAAATCAAGCGTTACATTCCTGATTTGTTACCGAAAATTTTCGTGTTATTTTCCCAAAAAATCATTCATGGTTCTTCCAAAATGTCACGACCTAACGGCAATTGAATATTTTGCTTATTCAAAGGCTTCTGTCTGAGTATCCCTAATAATTGTATTTTTATGTAGGTTTAATACGAAGTAATTTTATGATATGCAATAAAATTTCTCCATCAAAACTTATGACCGAGCCAAATTCGGACTAGAAAGTACGTCTACTCGGACAGATCGAAATTCATTTTGACTACGTGATTTCACCTCTGCCAAGAAGTGCCATTCTACGTGAAACATTTGTCTGAGCACCCCTTTTAATTTCCTTTTAAAATCTGGAAAGTTGAACTGAAAGTGCCAAAGGTCATTTTTAATGAATGTAATCAAATCATTTTGCCTTCACGTCTGACCAAAGTGCTAATCGTAAAACTTCCGTCTGAGCACCCCTGTGAATTCCCTTCTAAAATTAAATTAAAGTTAAACTAAAAATGTCGTAACTTCAAAGTTGAACTAAGTGCCAAAGGTCATTTTAAATGAATTCATTAAATTTCACTTCGTCTGTTCAAACTGCTAATCGTAAAACTTCCGTCTGAGCACCCCCGTGAATTCCCTTCTAAAATTAAATTAAAGTTAAAAAAAAGTGCCATGGTCATTTTAATTGAATGCAATCATTTTGCCTTCAACGTCTGACAAAATACCAATCGTAAAACTTCCGTCTGAGAACCCCTGTGAATTCCCTTCTACATGTAAAATTAAGTTAAAGTTAAACCAAATACCTGTATATCAGAACTCTACATGTAAAGTTGAACTAAAAGTGCCAATAGTCATTTTTAATGAATGCAATCATTTTGCTTTCACGTCTGTTCAAAGTGCTAATCGTAAAATTCGTCTGATCACCCCCGTAAATTCCTTTCTAAAAGTTGGATTTAAACTGCAAAATGTCAAATGGTCAATTCAAATGAACGTAGACTCTTCTTCTCATCCAAAATCAAAGGTCAAGAAATCGTAAATAGCCAGGATCACTGCGAAGGATGTCCACGTACTTCTGACGGCATTGTCATCTGTTTGGAAGTGATTCCTACAATAAGACCATGGACGAAAGAAGGACGGGTCAAGACCCAACTTCCTAAATAAAAGGGGCGTGGCATGGATGCTCGGAACATAGTCATTTCCGCCATATTTAAGCCCCGAGTTAATCTAACATATGCTCGAGGCTAATTAGTGGAGGCAGTAATTGTTAGTTGCTGTTCTTGACCCTTGTCGGAATGGACGATGTCCATGGATTACAGCCAGTTATGTCACGACCTAACTCTCTTTTCATCCTCGTCTCCGAATCATTATTTTATTAAGAGTATGTTTTTGTTTTGGAAAGTTTTGGGACTGTGTGCCAAAATATGGATGATAATCAGCCAAGATCTCGTTCCATTCGTACTTCCTGTCTCCTGTCTTTAATACTGTGAGTCCATTGTAGAAGAGCTATCCAGACTATCGTAGTTTTAAAATCTAATGGAATGATAGGCTACTAAAATTCTAATTTGGAAAATTTCTAGACAATCTTTACGAAGTTTCGAAATATTGCGATTTTTTTTTCTCCTAATTTTTGCAAATTTTTCCACATTTTTGAGAGAAATGTTTCAGCAGTTTGGCGAATTTTCGGATGGTTTTGTGAATTTATGGACCGTTTTGCGAATTTATGGACAGTTTGGCGAATTTGTGGACAGTTTGGCGAATTTTTGGACAGTTTGGCGAACTTTTCCACAGTTTCGCCAATTTTTTAACTGTTTTTGTGAGTTATCGACAGTTATCGGTTGACTGTTTTTTTAGACAGTTTTGCGAATTTTTTCGAAGGTTTTGCGGACTTTTCGATGGTTTAGAGGAATTTTTCAACGATTTTGCGAATTTTTCGACGATTTTGCGAAGGTTTCGACGGTTTTGCGAAATTTTTCGACGGTTTTGCGAAATTGTTCGACGATTTTGCGGAGTTTTTCGACGGTTTTGCGGAATTTTTCGACGATTTTGCGGAGTTTTTCGACGGTTTTGCGGAGTTTTTCGACGGTTTTGCAAATTTTTCGACGGTTTTGCGAATGTTTCGACGGTTTTGCGGACTTTTTCGACGATTTTGCGCACTTTTTCGACGATTTTGCGGAATTTTTCGACGGTTTTGCGAATTTTTCGACGGTTTTGCGGAATTTTACGACGATTTTGCGAATTTTTCGACGATTTCGCGAATTTTTCGACGATTTTGCGAATGTTTCGACGGTTTTGCGAATTTTTCGACGGTTTTGCGAATTTTTCGACGGTTTTGCGAATTTTTCGACGGTTTTGTGAATATTTCGACGGTTTTGCGAATTTTTCGACGATTTTGCGAATGTTTCGACGATTTTGCGAATTTTTCGACGGTTTTGCAGAATGTTTCGACGATTTTTCGACAATTTTGCGAATTTTTTCGTTAGTTTTACAGATTTGTCGACAATTTCGCTAACTTTTCCACAGTTTTGCGAATATTTACGATACCAAACAGTTTTTGCGAATTTTCGAAAATTCAAAAATTTAAAAATTTACAGCAACAACAAAAATGCCGATTTTTCGAAATATATATTGCTGAAATAATTTCCCGGCATTTGTGACCAATGAGTAATCAATCCTTAATCGAAAGATCCGAGACTACTGACTGACCAAATTTAGTCATTAATCGTGACTAACCATTAATTAGTGGTTACTCTCCATTGATCAATTCGACTAAAAAATAAACCAAACCTGCTTACCCGTTAATTTGAATCGCCTGATTTATGGATGGTACCAATTTTAAAAAAACTATACAATTTAAAATGAAAACTACTCGTATTTAGGCCGCCCCAAATTGTTTTTTTTTTTTTTTTTCCCAAACTTTTTCAAACTTTTGTAACTTTTGTCCGTTGTTTATTCGTTGCAGTGGGCATGGGTGTTAATATGACCCTGAGTTTCAATCCCAATGGAGTGGGTTTGGACAACAACAGCTCCTCAAATCCATCGAGCAAGACGATGCCCCCTCTGGCCTCGGTTCCATTCACTCCATTCGGCAGCAGCGCTCACGTGATGTCGTCGGCGGCCAACAGCCCGTTTCCGGTCAGCACGGCGGCCACGCTCACGTGCGCCGGAACCACCGAAACCACCGCCCTCAAGACGGTGGTGCCACCCAGCACTTTGCAACTCAAAGCCGAACTGTAATGAAATAGAGAGGCTTCCCCCCTGCCTGCACAGGTGGCGCCACCACCCACCCCCACGCGGACGACCTACGGCGCCCTCTATGGCGGATGTGTGCGGTGAATAACGCGTGAATTGAAAGAAAGAAGAAAAAAACAACCCCAAAAAAATAACCAAACCGAAAGGGATTTAAGAGACGCTAAAAACGGTTAGTTTTTACCAAGTTTTTTTTTTTCGTTTTGGTTTTAAGGACCGCTCTTTGTGTCTTGACCTTTTTTTCGGAAATCGGAGGTTTTTGAGGAGGTCCCCCCCCCCCTTAAGGATCCCCCTTCCTCGAGGAGCAGCTACGACTTCCCTCCCTCCCCCCACATTATCAAACATACTACATTATTGTTTTATTTATTTTCATCGAGAATTGAGTTACAGTCGAATCTCGTTAAGACGAACTCTTGTGGGACGTCAAAATTGTTCGTTTAAACCTACGTAGTTCGTATTATCGGAAGTCGGACAAAACGTGATTTCGATGATAAAAGTTTACGTAATCAATCTCTGAAAATACACAATTATAGTTTGCCTAAAATAAATGTACGGTTTGTTTCGAGACACGTAGTTGCTTAAAATGTCTCGGATTCGTTTTAACGAATGCTTAGAATCTCGAAAATTCGTCTAAAACGAAGAAATTGACGTTATCCAAATCAAAGTTTATGAATAAAGTTCGAGGGTTGTAAATGAGTTCCAACTCTCCGAAATTCGTATTAAGCGAGTTCGTCTTAATGAAGTTTGACTGTAATTGTAAATGGATATTATCGTTCGTGTTGGAAAAAATGCCCTCATAAAAATACCCCCCTCCCCCTCATACCGCGAGGGTGAGCAAAGCCGTGTGACGTCATGTTAAATCGAAATAGGAGAATTTGACGTCATTTTCCATCAAGACTATCCCATTCGTTTTCACTTTAAAGTTACTTTTGGCTTGTCAATTTTTTTCATTATGACGTCATTTTAACGTTCAAATTTTACCAACCTTTGACAAAATTTGGCCAATTTCCTGTTATACTCTGATCTTTTTGATTAGAATTGAGAAGTCATTTTAATTTATCTTCTTTTATTACGAAAATATTGAGATTCCTTTCTCCCTCTGACGTCAATTTCTGTAAGGATACAACTGGTCCCATGTCTTTGACGTCAGTGTATATCGAGATCTTCAAATTGGCTCGCCCATTGACGTCATATCCAGCCAAGACAATCAAAAATTGTCACGCTATCTGATCCATTTCTTGCCATAAGATCCAAGTTGACCTAGCCTTATGACGTCACTTGCCAAACACACTCCAAATTTCTCTACTTCTGACGTTATTTTCTCGTTAAAAGAAAATTTCGTAGACTTCCGACGTAATTTCCTATCGAAAAATTCATTTCTTTGACCCGTTTACCTTCCCTAAGATTGTTCTGCCCCCCCCCCCTGACGTCATTTCCTGCCAAAAGATCAGAACTTCCCTAGACTTTTAAGACGTCAATTCTTACCAAACATCTCGACCATCTTCTATTTCCAAAATCTGAAAAAAACACTTTTCAACGTAGTTTTATTTTAATATTTCCGTCATTTCCATCTATAACGTTCAAATTTTATTATCCTTATGACGTCATATACTACCAAAAATCAGGTTTCTTCGCCTTTTGACCACATTTCCCAAACCTAAATATCAACACTTCCTTAGTCTTATGACGTCAGTACTTCAATACTAAATACTCAAATTATTTCCTAAATCTGACAAAAAATGACGTCATTTTTTGGTCAGTTTTCAAAAATTAAGTCAATTACCAAAAAAAAAATCTTTTTTTGGTCATTTTGCTACGTGGGTCTTTTCAGATTTATGGATTTTTTTTCAGGTTTTTGTAAAAATATTTCCGACATTTCCAACTTATAATCATTCAAATTTCCCCATCCTTATGACGTCATATCTTACCAAACACCCAGGCTTCTTCGCCTCCTAACGTCATTTCCTTCTGAAATTCGAATTTACCCAACCTATGACGTCACTTCCGACCCAAAATATTCGAATTTTCCGCAGTTTCGAGCCACGCTCGCGGTATTCAGGGCCCTTCTCCCACCCACCCCCTCAATTAAAATGACCACAAAATACGAAAATAAGCCAAAAATATCATTTCTTGAGTTAGTTTTTATTTCCAACTTTTATTTCTCAATTTTTTTTTGACATTTTCTCTTTCACTCTCTCCTCCCAAACTACAAATATAAAACTACTACTACGAACTACAAAATAAAAAAAACGCCTTTGGTGGATGCCTTCAAAAACAATTCGAGATGAGGAATATATGAATATAAAGAAAGAAAATAATTCGCGGAAATTTCGTATACCTCCTGCAAAAAAAATCAACGTGTGAACGAGACCAAACATTGGAGAACCCTCCCCCCTTCCCCCCATCCCGCGAAGGAGCGACAGGTTTTGGCACCAGAGGGCGCTGATAGCACGATGCTGCACTTTTATCATTTTTTATTATTATGAATTTTTTTTAATCCTTGACGTCACGGAGTCCAGTTACCTTTTCGGGCGGGTCACCCTCTTGTATGTCAAGACACTGTCTAATCCACTTTCAAGTTGAAGTTAGTTTCAAAACAGTTGTCAATTTTGCGCCACCAGAGGGCGCGTCTGGACTAAACTCCCGCCATTTTTTTTAAAACTTTGGTCAATGCATTTTTGCAAGTTTAATTCCGTTTTTAATTAAATAAATCGATGACATCGACCAACGACAATTGCTCAGCAACGTTTCGGGACCATGTCCATTTATTCAAGCTCTAAATCAGGGTTTCTTAACCTGGGGTCCATGGATTAGGTACTGGGGGTCCACGAAGACGTTAAAAATAATAATATAACAG
>JAQGAO010006949.1:0-11747 GCA_034697705.1 Ommatoiulus sabulosus | reverse complement strand
GGGCTAACAAGTGCTAATGCGTTTTCAATTAGCACTTGTTCGCCCGCTGGATGGCGCCAGTGGTCGGTAAGTAAATTGCTTAATTTAAAAGTCTCAATGTGCTCCCACCCTAAGGCTGGATTCAATTCCAGAATACTGAAAAGATTTACTGGATTTTTGGAATTCCAGGTGCAGGCAATCGGTACTTCCCACTATAGTTAAACATAGCTTAGTCACATGGTGGCAGCTTCACAAAGTGTCACAACCTTGACGCTGGTCGAAAATAAGTTTGCACAGCCTTCCATCCCACGACCAAATCTTATAGAGCATCAGTCTAATCAGTAGAAAGTTTCTTAGAACAGAATCACAAAAGCTACCCATGCATTCAGTATACGCTTCATGTACTTTCCATCTATACTGTTAGCACAGAGATGTATTAACAACCCAAACACGAACTTTGGCATCTCCAGCATGCATTTGGAGCACCATGCAGGCACGACTGGGTCAACAGTGGCCAGTGCGAATTCAAAAGCAGGATTTCTTGGCGATTGTGGCCGCACAAAGAGCTCGTTTAGGGACTATTCACGGTGTTATCAACGAGCTTCAACAAACGTAATTTGCCATTTTTCATGACAAAAGCTCGCCTTCATTTTGCACAAAAAAGCAAATTTCCCTGCTAGCGCAAACTCTGCATGGATGCACGTGGACAATAAGGGGCCAAATTGACAGGAAGGATGACCGATGGCTACTGTTCAACGAATCACGTGCCGCATAACCAAGCCGGACGACCGAAATTGCGGCAACATGCCGTATAGTATACAAAAACGCACTCCGCATTACGCATCCGTCGAAATGCGCTGAAAATTACTGAAAAGCCAGGAGCCGGAAGGGTCATTTGTCCCGCTGAAAATCCGCCCCTTCAAATCGATCGCTTTTGCTTAAAAACAACTTTCTCGGATCATTAATCACAATTTCGTGCGGCATGTTCGTCTTGGGTGGAGTCTGCTTTCGTGTTTTGAAAAACAAAATAAATTGCTCCGAGAGTAAAATTCGATTGCAATTGTGCTCAATCCACGTCGAACGAAAGAGGATTAAGGGACTTCCATGAAATACAGCTGGGGGAAAAAACCCGGACCGGTGATGGAGTAGCGCCACGTGATCGGAATCAATTTCACGAATGATACGAACGGAGCTGAGCCGTGGAATCTTTAGAAAACCACAAACGCTAACCGAAACATGTGCTGGAGAATTTGTTTTAGAGGTGCATGATGATCAGATCTTTGGAGCAAATGCTCGACTAAGGTCAAGCAGATCAGGTCATTATCGTGCAGTTTTTGACAAATACTTCCTGCGTCCATGAAAGTACGAGAACAGAGTTGTGTCAGCGCCTTCCAAACTAACTTGCCAGCAACTTGCTAAGTTGGAAGATCAATTAATTCGCAGTGTACCGTTTGAGTACGAAAGCAGTACCAGCAAACTCAGACTTAAGCATGCATTATTTTTACTGTATATAAGTAATGCTTACTGCCGGGCTGATATGCAGGTGATAATCTTTACGGCGGTACTTTATACCTATATATACCATACAAGTATAATAGGATGCAAGTGTTTCGTGTTTATTTCAATTCAATTCAACTCAGTGCTATACATTGTGCAGTTAGAAAACACAAGTGTAAATTAAACTTCATTATTTTTATTCTTCAATAAACTTTATTTAATTATTATTATTATTATTATTATTATTATTATTATAAAGTGATACGAACTTATATAATCACAGTTACAGTGATACAATTTAAAATAGGCAGTTATAAATAAAGAGGATACTCGGACAGAAGCTTTACGATTGGCCCTTTTGGTACCTTGAGTGAAGTTTTTAAACCAATTAGCGCACCGATTTCACGATGGGGACTGAGTACCCCTATTATTTACTTGCGAATTAAAACTTTCTGTCCAAACGCAGATGCAGATTTTCCGCTAAGTCAAAAATATTCTACAATATCTCGTTTATTTCTAAAATAAATATAACAACTCAAAATGGAACGTGTATGGTTAAATCAATGCACTTTCATTTTAAGTTCCATTTTGCATTCTTCCTTAAATGCATCAACGAGAAAATTGACAGGAATTTTGAAAAACTTAAATTTTTTGAGAAAAGCTAAGTAAGTTTTAGTGGCAAACTCAAACTCAAGCTCTTTCTTCAAGTATAGCTTCGCCACGGCCCATGTACATGTAGGAGCTACATGTACATCAGCGCAGAGGAGGCAACGCATTCAAAGATTCTGAACAAAATACTGTAGCACGTGACCTCAATCGAGAACAACACCGACTAAACTCCATATACATGCATGCAGGAAATTTGCATCATTACAGCGGTACGAAGCTCCGAAACACGTTTATTCAATTACCGATGCATGCTTTTCGAACAATAACCTGATTTGAAGCATTCGGCTTTCCTCGACAAGTGGACTCAAGCAACAGAATAGAACTGCGACGGGTTTCCGCTATAATTTTATGGCCCGTGTACAACGTGTACCGTCAATGTGTTTCAAAACGAGATTCGCCCATTTTTATCCCATATTTGAGCAAGGCCCCCGCACTGGACCAGTTCCGGCTTTATTCCCAGTCGGTGATTTATTCGCACCAACCCGCCATAAATTGTGTCATTAGGTTGCTGTAATAATGCATAATGGCGGGATTAGGATAGGACAATGGTCCGAGAAATCTGCATAACACGGGGTCGAAGGAGGTGCGGAAAACCAGAGTCGATGTAAACTTACGAGGAACTCAACCAGTTTCGCCCTTCGGGTATAATTGGCATTGTACGAACCCAATTTTTGGCTCAAAATGTATGCGCGAATACCGATTTGAATATGCGAGCAGGCGCCACGGGGCGCCACCAGACGAAACATTTTGGAATAATAATAAAAAATAAATAAAACAATGCTTAAAACTAAGCCAACTTTGAAAATAAAAGCTAGGCAAAGAAGCATTTTAGCACGACTCGAAGCTTGTGACAAAGCCCGCGGGGGGCGCTCATAACGTTCGTCTATCGTGTTGGGGAGCCATGTATGCCAGAAGCTGCAAATGGCGATGACACAATGCTTGAAAAAAAAAAACAATGCTAATACTTGATGCCTAGATGGATGATCAAGCTTTCAAGAACATTTTTTTCCAGATCTATAGAAATAAAATCGTCGATTTATATGTACACTTACAATTTTGACCTAATTTCTGTCCCGAACTAGGCGAGTAATGACCAATGTCGGGTTCAATAAAATATATATCCGTTTGTTAGTTTGTTTGTCTGTCTGTCTGTTTGCGGTAGATTGTGGTAGTACCTAAACAGAATTTCGTAAAACTCGGCATTTTAAGTTGAGGGTACCAGGGGGTGGACATAGGCTACAAATAATTTAGTTAGAGGAAAGGGAAGGGGGTTTAGGGAGAAGTGTAAATCGTTTTTCAAGTTAAATTGCACAAATATCGACTTAATGCAGAAAACATAAAACATACATTGTAGGAAATCTTTAAAACCATTTGGTTATATACACATTTTCGATAAAAAAGAACCGTTGTTGAGATTTGAGCCCCGAAAACACGGGCTGAAGAAGTCCATATCCCACGTCCAAGTGCCAAGTCCCACGTACGTCTCTCAAAAACACTAACCAGTCAATTAAGGGCACAACCGATAAATATTTGACATACATGTAGTATATTTCGAGTGAACATGTACATAGGAATATTATTTATTGCACAAAATTATTACGCCGTAAATTAATTCAATAAAAATATTCACCTTATTTTATATTAAATGCTGCTTAACTAGTTGCATGCATTATGTGAGATGGATCGAGGCATGCATTTAAGTTTCTCCCTTAAATTTAAAAAAAACCAAGTTGTCAAAAAGGAGGCTTACCTTTTGATATTAACGTTGCAACAGCCTGGTAGCATTCCTCCCGACTTTGGTACTGAACAAATGGTTGCACACACGAGTTTATTTCCCGACACAAACATTGTTTGTCTACCAGAGTACAACTGGTGTAATTTTTGGGAGATTCACACTTCAATTCAGCACCTAAAAAGATGAAAAATTCGCTTTTGTTAATATAAAAGTCACGAAATTAATAACCGTCCATAGCTGACGGCAATTAAGATAACAATGCCTTTTTTTTTGAACAGGATAACTAATTTTTTTCCTATAGAAAACATACAATATCACCATTTTTCTTTGAAAACATCCCAAAAGATTAAACATCCAAAAACAGGGATTAAAGTCATAAACCTTAAAAACACGATCATTTTCTAAATGAGGTAAAATTGCAAAATATTATAAAAAAAACTTGAAAACAATACAATTTTAGAAAAATCAAATACACTTTTTCCAAAAAAAAAATCATTTTTCACATACATGTACGATACTGTACTTCTTTTTAAGAAGTACTACCCAATTTTACATACATGTACGATACTGTACTTCTTTTTTAGACGTACTACCCAATTTTAAGAATGATACCAGTTTTAATAGAATAACTTCATTTGAAAATTCCATATTTGAGGCAAACTATCGCACAATACATTTCATTGCATGTAGGTACGGCAAATATGGTTAGCTATCATAATTGTCAGGACGTGGGTGAGATCAAAACAGACCTCCAAGAACTGCCAGGTATTTATTCCCCATGAATCAGACATTGCCCTTTGAAATAGGTGCACTAATCTCACATTGCATCATTCGCCACAATTTTTCAATTTAAACTAACTGTAGTCTGTATCTCCACAAAGTAGGGAAATGCAATCTTGATGACCCTGTCATGAGTCTTCAAGGTCATCTGACCACACCCATGTGGGATATCCCCCACAACCTGGCATTTATGATTTCTACCCATATTTGTTGCACATGTACCTGCAATGCCATTTCCAATTTTGCCAGTAGTTCCAGTAGTGCCAGTTTTCGTAAAGAAGACACCCTCTATAGTCTATACAATACTGTACGAAAACAGGCAGAACATTAACGAGAAATGACGTACCTCATATGACGCAGAGGTACGTGTATATCAAATTTTATATCAAAACGCTAGTCATCCCAAGAATTCGCCAATCCCGTGTAAACAGCTCAATGACATGTGATGGGAATTAGAGCTTAGCTAAGAGAGCTAGGTCAGATCCCTACTTCGTGTCTATAAACACCTTTTAATGACAATAACGCCGCCATTAAAGTAAAACTGGATGTAACCAGCACATCTATCCCATTTATTACAGTGCCGACTTAAGAACAGAAGCGACGCGAGATAACAAAGGTGCATTCACTAAGAATCGATGCACCAAAATGCAAGTTTGGAGCAGCCTCGAAGTGTCGAACCCATTTATCAACAATGGTAAAATTTCGAAATCTATGGAAATATATGCAAGTGCGCGTCAACAAACGCTCAATGCAAGCTATTTTTAAATTAAACTAATCAATATTTTTTGCTTCGCGTTTAGATTACATTTTCTTATAAAACTAATTACGCATCACCGATGAAACGCAGGCTTCAAAATAATAATAAAAAAATCATAGAGGAAAAAAAACGAAGGTAAATGCAGATCAATAAAAAATGCTGATATTGTTATCATAATTACGAAAAAAATCATCAACGAAACGAGCTGTGCAGAAAGCAATTTAGATGAACAGAATAAACATTTAAAAAGCCAAAAATTTAACAATCAAATAAATATTTTTCTTAGACGTGACTCTAAATTGCACAAATTGTTCAATTTGCAATAAATCTTAACTAATGTTTCCCTCAGAAATTTCTTTTTTAACTTCCCTGATTTGTACAGGTTTTCCAACAAGTTTTCCGGACCAATGACAATGTTAAAATTGACATAGGCCAATGTTATCTACAATAGGAATAGGGCAATAGGCAACATGGCAATATTCAATATTTTTAAAAATTCATTAATTACAATTTGTAAAAGTGTAAAAAATGTTACAAAACTTAGCGTGACAATTTTTTGAAAATTTGACAAATTTGTATGTAGAAAATTTGTACTCTGAAAAGGTTCACCATTCTGCAAATTTGTCACTGGAATCTGTTGAAAGTTTTAGAAATCTGAACTCGAAAACAGTTGAAAATTTGTGTTGGAAAAGGTTGGAAATCTTGAAAATTTACATTCTAAAAATTCTGCAAATTTGTACTCTGAAAACGTGGAAAATGTTCAAGTTTATCTTCAGAAGATATCGAAATTTTTGCAAATGGGCCCCGAGCTAACCATGCACGTTATAACAATAATTTTGGATTGCGACAACATTAGGCCTACATGTAATTAATACGTTGAAATTCCCTGAACATTGTCAAAATAAGTCATTCTTCCCTGACATTTCCAGGTTTAGGGTAACTCCGTTAAATAGGCCTACTGTAAATTCGAGAGCAATTTTGCCTGGAATGATTTTAGGAAAATGTCGTTTAGAGCTGGTGGAAAACAAATGGTGTCAAACTTGACGTAAATAAATTTTCATCAAACTCTGGTAAACATGAGATTGCAGTACATGTACTTTTTTTAAAAAATAAAAAAGACAATGTAAAATCTTACTTGCACACTACAATTCATCGCATTTATTTCTGCGAAAATATCCCATATGTTTACTTATGAAATCAGCTACCACCAATATATCCTTTAAGCGATCACTGATAAAGCAATTTTCGAGGTTGAAAACCCGCCACGGGTTTAAATAAAGGTCAACCATTGCGGCGCACCTGCAAACAACGTGTTTTGCAAAGAAATGTTTTATTTACATTGCTTTATTTGGCGATACAGCTATACTAAGTATATTCCAACAGGTGTTATGGACTAAGTCAGGGTTACCATTTAGATAACCTGCCTACCTCAATTTCACATTTCTAGGAACATTATCACATCGAAGCTAGCACTAAAAATACACCCTGGACGTCCCAAGACACGAACGCAACGCTGACGTTACGTCAATATAAATGTACCTTATCTCGGTCGCTAGTTCCATGGCAAGAGCATGCCAAACAGGTACATAAACTTTATTTTCAAGACATATGGCATGGCGCCATCTTGGCTATTTCCCCATTTATATTTTTCTCTAGAAATGAAATTTCCGTGGCATTAAAAAGTGAGGTGTTATTTTGGCGACTGGGGCGTTGTACTGACAAAAATGCAAATAACAGCAATGATCTTTGAAAAGGTTCACTTTTCAGTGTACACTTACACTGTAGGTATATCTTCCCTTTGTAAACCCCCCTCACAGCTTATAGACAAAGATATCCGCACTTACTTACATTTGAACACTTTTGTCCAAAACTGAAAATTTGTATGGGGTGCTGTTTTTAAACCTTCATATTTCAAAATACAACAAAAACCACAAATTGAAAGCGACGGTTATTACACATGTACATGCAAATATATTCTCTCGTTACTTACAAAGCTGCATTTGTTTGACAATGTTCTCCACAGTAGTGCGCAACAATGTATAGTTTATTATTTTTCGGAAAACAAACTTTGGCAATCAATCTTTGGTAATGTGCAAGCCGAATAGCAAACAGTGCTTTCTATGAAAATAAATAGTATGACGAGACTACTAAATCAACAACCAATGACCAGTTTTTTCAAGAGTATCGAGATTATCTACTGTAAACACGATGTGTTTATTGTTAAACTATAGTCGTGTTTAAAATATAGCCTCATTATTCTTAAGATTGTTGAGAAAAACATCTGCTACAGAATCAATTGGTCTCATCTTCAAGTGGTTGGGTGTTGATAAAATTTAAGGATAAAAGTGCTGTGTTCACATCAACCCAAATTTTAATTTCGGAGCAGAAATTACAATTTTGTTGAGGAACACATTACATGTTTTCACATTACATCACATGCATCCTTAAATTTGGTAAAGAACCATCTAGCCTACAGCTTACGTATTCAATATCTGAACAGCCTTCGGAATTTACAACATAAACACGACCAGGAACTCATTTATTGTAGCCTACTTTACATCTTATTCAACATACGAACATTATGTAAGTTTACATTTAGGGTCCACTGAATTTTATAACGAAAACATGTTCATCTAGAAATTCAATTTGGAAAATACGAGCCAAGACATTAAAACTCGTACGTTTTCATATCATTTGCTTGTCATATTCCCACAAGGTATCAAGCCTCCAAATTGATTTCACAACTAATGAAATTATGCACGCACATAATCCTAAGTTGCGACGAACACGGCCTATTTCTGTCAAATTTTGTCATCAATTTTTGTATTATGACAACTGATTAAGCTTGATAAATTACGCTAAATTAGCCAAAATTAGTTAGTAAAAACTTTCTACTGCCATTTCATCAGTTGGATTAGTTTCACAAAAAACGTTTACCATTTTGACATTCCATTAGACATTCTTATGAACGCCGACCCTGGGATTAGCATCTTACAAACAAGGATTAACGTAATTTGAATTCAAGAGCTTCCTTCCCAGATTAACTCATCGACTTAATCCGTTGAAACAATCTAAAATATTTGAAACAGGGCACAAATTAGCTTTTATACATCGACGACGTCGTCACCTTTAAACATTTCTTTGAAAACGTTGCTTGTGGATTTCCATTAAGTGCTGCTAAAACCCATTCATTTAGAGATTATTTTAAGCAACAGCGTGTGCTCATTAAGTTGGCGATCATTGGCTTTAATTGTAAAAACGTGGCAACAGTTGGTCTACAATTTTTGCCAGTGGGAAGTATTTAATTCCAATGCCAAGCTGCCGCCATCTTATCAATGTGTTTCGCACGGCTTCTTGGCTGTTGAACTTGTTTCTAATATCGAAATTACGAAGTTATTTTTTTTAAATTCGATGTATTTAAAAATGTGTTTTTTATTGAGGGGAATACACTGCACGTTGACTATGTTGCTCAACGACATACCGCATTAAAAGTAATTTGTTGTATTGCATTTATTACCAGTGAAATGATTGCAAACATTATCATGGCTATAAATAGCAATTCAAATACACAACTTGTCGTCAGAAGAATTTTTTTGATCTCAGTCTAGCGCAATGAATTAAAAGATATGCATTTCTTACAGCATAAAAATGCATTTTGTCTACATGTATTTTTTCGCTTTGGTCACTCATTGATACGATTATCAAATCATTTCCGTTCAGACAAAATCGCATGCAGGAAAAATGTTCCTATAATAGATAAGATGGTCTAAAATCGTCGTCTTGAATTTTTTTAATAAACTTCATCTAAAATGAATAACATTTGTGTCCAAAGTTCCAGGTTAAATACAATGCTAGTGCAGTGAACCCTCATTAAAACGAACCAATTTCCAATCCCTGTCTGTGACTTCTGATAATACGAACTATGATTTAAAAGAGCAAATTCTTACGTCCCATGAGATTCGTCTTAACGAGGTGCAAGTGTATACACCGAACTTAATGCAACTAAAGTCAGGATGATCGATCCACTTGCAGTATTTTCATATTTGTTCAACAAAGTAATTTTACTGTAGGACAGGTTGACATGTTTGTCAAATATATTTCAATTTTTCCAGGCTATTACCGTCGTAACTATATCCAAACAAACTAAATTTTAAATGGAAAGACGTTTCCATGACGTCAATTAAGGAGGTAGAGGATCTCTTAAAAAATACCAAACGTAGGATAAAAACAAACAATAAATTATGTTATAAAGTATCTTTCCATTTTCATTAATCCAAACAGGTATATGCATTCATTTTGAAATTGACAAGATTTTGTTAGTCTGATTAAGCAGCATCAATGCTTTAAATCGGGGTAACAATTTGATCACAACAAAGCAAAACTTACAAAACAGGTTAGTTTTCTAAGTTCTTATCTCATTCCAGATATAATATTTAGCACCGCCTTATTAAATCTTCTCAGAATGTGCCACTTGTATCTTTTTTTTAATTACTTCTGTCATGCTTTGTCAGTTTTGAAAAGCTGGTTTTAGGAGAGATAAGCCCAATTAAAAACAGATTCTCAATACATGTACACCTTTGTCGAGTCCTCTGGTCATCGCAAATGACAACCGTGGGCAGAACTGTTTTATCACTTTCTTTGCACGGACTTGTTTTCCGGAAAACAGTCTCTAGAAATTGTCTCTATATATAGAGCGTCGCTTGTAAATGTAAAAATATGCAAATCTGGCCTAAATGAAACGAAAAAGTACGACTGATTCATGTCCACGAGAACCGCAACCACATTCAAATAGGTCAACTTTTTTTTTTTTGGAGGACCTAATTTTCAAAACTTCGGCGCGCCATATTTATGGGTTTCAATGATACGAAAAATAAATCATATTTAGGCCTGCTTGCAAAACGAGCGTTTTTAATAATCAAAAAAATAAAAATGCAATTAGACAAGGTCTGTTCATAGATGGCGATCTACTGACGCAATCTGTAAAACAATGTCAGCCACTTAGCAGACATTCGAAAACTGCCAATTTATCCCGAACGATAAGCGAATGCATTTTTCATTTCAAAAAAGCACTTTGAATTATTAAATGGGTGTTCGGGTAAAAACAAAATACAAGGTGGACCTCGCTCTAGACTAGAGGGTCATGCAGCCGAGCAGAAACGACCTCAGGACTTCGAGGAGCTTTCCGATGCAAGATCGAATCTTGTAAAAAAAAAGTTCAACCGTTGACGCGATATGAAAGTCGTCCAAAACTGCTATATTTTCCTGACAATTTTGAGGCAGTCTGTGCTTGTCGAGCCTCAGATTCCACAGGAAGAAAGTGCGAATGTCCGTGGAGAAAAAATCCATAAGGGGCGGCAAACAGGGAAAGTCCCCAGAAGAAAAAGAAAAAAAAATACGTCATGTGCGAAATAGACTGAAGGTGGACAGCTGTTGGTCAATATTTTCAAAACGGACGATTTTGGATTCAAAAAATGTCATTGATCCGCGTGCAGCTCCTATGAGGAGTATGACCGCTCCTGGCGGCACAAGAAGATGCTCCAGCAGATAGTGGACTTAAAGAGGAGGATGGAAATGACATTGCGTTGTTCACTATAGAATTCAGGAAGTAATATTTGTAAAAGATGACAAGTTAGGTTGTGGACCAGTCAGTGCTGGTGCTATAGATTTCCGATGTGATGACGGCTGCACTTCAGCCAGTGTCGAGGAACTCAAATATAAGCCCTCTGACAGGGGGCGTTGCCATAAGCGCAGTTCGCCATGGATAACAGCAAATTTAACTACAACTTTATGCAATTACGTGCGTCCCGTAAATGCGTATAGAATTGCTAACACAACTTCGTTTTTGCTCCAGATGCAGCATTCACTCAAACCGAGTATTCCATGTTGAGAAGGTGAAGCCTCGCTTACATTGCATGTCAACAAAAATCATTCTTGAAGGTAATTTTTTGTGAACAACATAATAACCAATGCCTTCATCATAATATACCCAATGCCTTCATTTTTTCCCATTAGTGCCAACTAGGACGTCCTCGAGACTCGTTTGAATTACCAAATTCAACAAATCTCGATGGATTACATTGTATAATCCTTCTTTATAAATGAAAGTGTCCGTCAAAATCTTTATCATTGCAGGTATAATGTAGAAACTCACTTTAATCACCGAATAATTCGGTGCATGTTTCAAACATTTCACAGAAATAGGCTACCGGCGACTGCCACGAAGCGAATCCTGACCAAATATACAACTGTACATGCTTAAGGGGGACTCCTACAGTGCGATTTGCACCCCATGCCACCCCACGTGGGTCGTTCCAGAAATCGACATATACC
>JAQGAO010006948.1:0-11748 GCA_034697705.1 Ommatoiulus sabulosus | reverse complement strand
CCAACACAAGCCCGGAAGACATTTTCCAAGTTGGTCCAATGTTGGTTGCCAACCTTGGACCAACAACTATTCATCCGGCATGCCAAGCATTGGCCATCATTGAGCCATCGTTTTCTGGTTACCTGGGATCATGCTGAATACACTACATGAAATCTCAAACAGTAATAGAAGTATATAAACTGTTGCAAAGTAAGGAGCTAGTTGCTCATGAAAAAGCTCATACAAAAGTGCTTGGTGGTTCTAGCAAAACATGGCCTTATATAGTTTGGCTAGAGACCACTTGGCTATGGGGAACTAAATCATGCAACATTTGACATGTATAAGCAGATTGTAGAAATAAATGGCTGGTGTTAACATGGTGAATTCTGTATTTGACTTGTTCATAGGAAATTACAAGTGGGCACAGGTATTACACAAGATAGTACTTGTGCCACCATGTTTTAACTTTGAGGGGGCACCTGCTGAAGTCACGTGCTGATGTTATCACATGCACGTGCTGTAACACCCTCTTCTGGCCCTCACCATGGGTGTCCCCCTCCGCATGCCGAATGCTATCAGTTACTATGTTTAGGGTGCGACCCTTCGGATGCTTTTTGGTGTATATTACAAAATTAGGGTCTGACCCCTTGTGGTCAGCAGGAATTTGGATGACCGTTTTCTCTCCTAATTTACTTGTACAAAAATGAATGGCTCGTTTGCCAGCCCTCCTACTATGCGTTTTTATTGACTTTAAATGGTTCTGTCTTCCTGTGAGTATCTGTCCGCCTTAAACCCCACCCCCAAATGTAAGATGATATATGGTTTAGCATATTAAATTTTCAACCAAAGGCTGTTACTGGACAGTAAGAAAGATAAAGAGAACCTAAGAAATATGAATAGTAGTAGCTAATAATAAGGATAAAACCTAAAAACTCACTGGAGAGAATCACCAGAGTGCAAGAATTCCGGAATAAAACTAAGAATTCCATGACTACAATGCTAAGCAAACGATAATAGGTTTGAGTAAGCTATCATAAAGGAGTGCTCATGCAATATAGGATGCATAATATGAGACATAAAAAAATGAAAAATAGCATAGGTCATGCCAAAATATATAGGCAAATACTGTATGACATGCACAAAAATATGAAATAATTCCCAGCTAGACGGATGAGCATGGAGAATGAGAATATGGTAAGGTAACCAAGGTATAAAACAAACAGATACACCATGACTGGGAATTTCGATAAAGTAACGACCAAAACGTGTGATAAAATTGGGTAATAGATAAAAACGTTTGGGACCCAATGGTGTAAAAGACAAGATACTAACTCCTCTAATCCTGGAAGCTCATCGAATAAGTGTGGTTGATATATAAAATCTCGTACAGGATCATCTGTTAAAGCATATTGAAAGCTGGCAGGAAGGTCCAGGAAGGGACCCAGGGGTTCCTTGCTCGATGTCAGCTGATACTGGAAGAGAAATTGTGGTGGAGATGTTCCGAAAGGTGCGCTCAGTAGTTAGGGACACACAGACGGTGGACTCGAGAGATTCCAAAGAAGATGATTCTCCCACCTCCATAGCCGAATTATCAGATGGTGTTGGTTTATTTTCATCGTTCAGTTCGGAAACGACGTCCGAATGCACACTGAACGATGACAATGCACGTGGAGATGCTGCAATTTGCAGCTGAAAGGATTATTCGATTGAAAAATCGACGACGGCAGCCGGCGATTTGGGCGTCCTGGCAGCCACCGTAGGAAACAACGGTGATGCGGGTGGTTCAGGTATGCACGCCAGGTGGAGCATGAAGTGCTGAACACCTGGCGTGTCGGCTATAGGAACCACCGTAGCTCCTTTGTCCGACGCCATGCTGGAATCCATCGTGCGCGTGGATGCCCGTGGCTCTGCTGAAATTTCGACGTTTTCACCTGGATTTTGACCACCACGGACATCTGAAAGTTGGTACAAAACACCCGCGAGCGTTCCCGAGAACGGATCGACGGTAACGGTGAGTGTTGGAATAGGTAACAGGTCCTGTTACAGGTCCACCCAGAAATTGCAAAGTTCGTTGCAATTGTAGTTTCCGCAAAGGTCCAGGAAATATTGGCACAGGTTGTACTGCATGTTGTGGCAGAATTGGGTTCAACACTGGCATGTTGAATCCCAAATCATAAGTTGAAGTAGTATTATCAACTTGATTGTCTTCATCGATGAGCGGCGTGTCAGGCCCCAAATTCTCGGATACATTTGCATCAGACATGTCAAAATTCGTTTGTTTAAATCTAGTAGTCAGCAGTTCGAAATTTTCGAAAAGATAACAGATTCTACCATGATAAACCATTCTTTTTAAGTTTGGATTTCTTTGAAGTGACCAATAAGTTCTGCTCTCGTTTGGAAAAAGTAACACCTAAGTGATAAACTTTTTGAACTTTTAGAGGGGCAGTTGACCACAAAACTGTAAAATTAACTAATGTGTATGACAAAGTTCGAACAAGTAGATTGCTTCTGGAGAACATCATCGTGGGATAGGGGTTATATTGACTTCCCAAAGTAATAAAAGAAGGGTCTGCGAAATTCGGATGTTTAAATCTAGTAGTCAGCAGTTCGAATGTTGGATGTTTTTTGCGCAAGTTTAAAACACGTGCAGTAATCAAGAACTTTTAGCTAATTTTTTTTAATAATTTAGCTAGGATATATCTATCCAATTCGAAAGTCCCCCCAGTAAAAATATTAAGATAAAGTGGATCTTTGAAAATTGGAAGCATAGTATGTGGAAGTTGGCTCCTATCAAAAAGTCTAGCCGCCATAATTAATTTATAAGGGGCAGTTCGATGATAATTATTGAACTCTGAAGAAACTAAATTTAATGCGTCCAGCTCCAAAAAATGCCATAAAGTAAATTTTCGGGCATAGAAAAATCTGATTTTAAATTGGACAATATTCTGCTGAACAAGATAGGGCGAAGTACCCTGTAAAAACTAGTGAAATACATTATAAGAATGTTTTTCGATCGTTTTTTGGATTGTTTCATCATATGGAGATTGCATTTAAATATTTGTGAAGTGTTCTTTTTCTCCCAAAAGATGAGGCTGACAGAGATGAACAACATGGAGTATCTGAAGATACTTTTTGTATGATATCTTTACTATGTGCTTTACAAAGGGATACCAATGAACCAATTTTTGCAAGTTTTTGGTTAGTCTCTGCAGTATTTCCGGCCTTTTTAAGATGTCCCCTTATTGGTACAGACATGATAATTTTCGTCTCATCTTTTTAAACAGTTTTACTAACGCATTTTGCAGCCTTATTAAGTGATAAACTAATTTCCCGCCCCCCCCCCCAAATTCTGAATTTTTGAAATCGTTTTGGATGGTGGTTTGCAAGTTGTAGCATCATCTAATGTTATTTTTACATTTTTCGTAGAAGAAGAAATGGTTGCACGTTTCGTATTTTTTGGACAGTTTGTTTTGATTTTCCAAAACTTTATGCGCCAAAATAGGTAATTTTGTGATATTAACCTGTGGATTTTTAGGAATGTCTTTTTCAGATTGGTTGTCACCGACCTTTAAGGGGTTCTTTCCACTACTGGCTTTTGGAGGCCTCCCATGAGTGTTTTTATGGGTAACTGGAACAGAGTTAATATCATGTTTTATAAATGTCAGGAAACTTTGATATGTCTTTGCTATTAAAGTTTCCCAATTTCAGATGACGTGCATAATCCCATACTTCGTAAGTATTAGGTGAAAAAACCTTTGTAATGGTGTATGGTCCATCTTTGCATGGGGCCAATTTTGCGGAATAACCTTTTAATTTTGAGCTCACAGGATTGTTTTTAATTAAAACTTTATCCCCCACAGCACATTTTTTCAGATGAACTTCAGCATTGGGAAGCATCCTGCGCATATCCTGATGTCTTTCCAAATCATATGTAGCATCTAGTAGTACTGATGCAATATTTTCGAAAAATCCTGAAATATTTTTATTAACAAATGAAGGATCATAGCATAGAGTGTGGAATTGCATCAGGTTGTCTTGCGGTGATCGAGGCAACCTGGCAAATGTTAATTTAAATGGACTATAACCCATATTTTGGTTAGTAGCAGAATTACAGGCCCACCTTATGGCAGGGATGTAATCTGTCCACGTGTCGTGTTTTTCAGATACTGCAATGGCTAATCCAGCCTTGATGTCCCTATGTTTCCTCTCCACAGGGTTAGCCTGTGGATGGTAGAGGGCAACTTTCTCGAGTTTAAATCTGATCATTTGGCTTTATTGGTGGACTAGTGTATAGTCCTGCATGAGCACTGTTGTCAGGTTTATACCTTGCGCAGTCAGCACATGATGCCACGAATTTCTTTAGTTTTCCTCATATTATGCCAAAAGTATTTCTGAAGGATGCGAGCATTTGTGCCAGTAACACCTTAATGTCCAGAGTGTGAACTCTGGAAGAAGCTCGCGTTCCATGACATGTCCAATAAAATGGAACGAACTGTTGTGGACTATATAATAGAACTCCGGCTTAAGTTCATGGAAAAAAATGAACCCACTTATACAAATGACCAAAAAATGACATCAGTAGAATAGGCAACATTCCATAATTCAACATTTTATACTGACTAAATAATGACGTAAAAATGTCTGCAACAATGCGAAAAAATGTCATCTAAAATGGAAATAATGGCGTCATTTTCAACGAAATAAATGCCATGATTTTCTCCAAAAAAAAATGACATCATAATCAATGGAAAACATGATGTCCTTTAAAAAAAAGGGCGTTATTTTTGGACCTAAAAAGGACGTCATTTCTTTCAGCAAATAGGAACGGTAGCAAAATGTAAATTATTAACCTTTATCTTTAATTGATAAAGGTTTAATGCTTTTGATCAAAAAGTTATAATTATTGAATAACTAGTTCAGTTATCAACATGCTGGAAAAATATTTTTTTCAGATGATTTCGACAATGAATTTTTTTTTGAAAACCCTCATTACACGCATTCTGTTTTTCAACGACATAGGTAGGCAATCTACTAGTTATATTAATTACGCCCGAAAAATCCAGCGTCGTCGTTACTCCAATGTAATACCGCCTAAGGCCTTATGGCAAACCGCCGATAACAAGCTGCAAGAGGTTTATTTTGCTCAGCGTGTACACGATCTAAGCGTACAAATAATGCAGTGGATGCTTCTACCAGAAACCCTTGAAAAAGTTAAAAACTTTCATAGTTTCCTAACTTATATAGAGGGAAAATGCGCCAAAAAAGAAGTGATACGATTCATGATATTGAGAACAAAAATGGCATTAGAGGGATACAGCTTTCAGGATTTCATAGACTTATATGATAAAGTTGAAGATGATTGCGCATCCCTAAGGTCTAAACTCACAACAGGAAATACTAGCATTGCTGAAGGAAAATAAACAAGGGTTATACTATGGAAAAATAGCTTGTCTATGTTTAAAATACTTTTACCACTGCTATGTAAAAAAAAATTGAAGTCGATGTCCTGTCTTCAAAACTGCAAAAGCAATGATGTTAATTATTTTTAATGAAATATACTAATATTTACAATATTACATTTTGTTGAATAATATCTAAAATAAAGAATTGTTTCGAGTTGAAAAGTGACTTAGTCTTTGGGGTGTCCTCTGCAGCTTAGGGATGGTCAGTCCCCAACAAATTTATTTCCCCCCTCCCCATCAGCACACGTACTCCAGACTTTAGGAGCTCCAGATGACTTTAGGGGAAGTGGTCCCCCTACCCTCGGAGCTCCTCACAAGGATTTTGGCTGTTCCAACTTGAGCAGAAGTACAGCAGCAAAATCATGGGAAAATTGCAGAAGTGCTGAGTTTGGTTAATTGAATGTCATGTGACCTGTGACAACATGGCATTAGGAACCTGGCATGCAAACCAAGATACCGCCCACCCATTACACCTACTAAATTGAATAAATTGAGAATGTTCTTGAAGATGGATGATCTCTCACCCAATTAAGGTGATGGACAATGAAAGGGAAGGGTCAGGCAAAGAGAAAATCAACTTTACGACTTTTATTTACATAATCAAATATGGGCAGGATGATGCAAAAGTGAAATATTAGAATATCTTCGGATACCAGGAACATATGACGTTGGGACCAACATCTCCAGATAGCCCTTGACTTAGAGGACCTACCTGGATACTTAAGCTAGGTTTCTGAAATTCGATACATAGGGTCATTATAAAGGGGTGAAGGGTTACTCCAAGGTTTTGAAGGGCTTAAACATTACAGTAGTTTAAAAAAGGGGTAAACCAAATAGCTGGAAAGAGCTGTAGAAAATTATCGAATTTGCACCAAACTTAAAAGCCAATGTTATTTAAGAGTTAAAAGTTGATAACCACCACTTTTTGGCCATTATCTCCCACTTTTTTCTTTAAAGTTTTGCTCGCTTAATATTAAAGATGGATAGTTGGGGTCACCACTAAAGTTGTTTACAGTGAAAATGGATAATTTTAAAATAACTCCTGCTTTTCTACCTCCACTTTTTTAAAAGAGCTTTAAAATAGTCATGTTTGGTATCAAACATATCAAATTTGGTATCAAAACCCCTACTTTTGCCCCATTGCTATGCCCAAGCAAAACAAGTGAGGTATCAAACGAATCAAGGGCTAAACACAAGCTATTAAGATGAGAATTAGAAAAGTTTTAACTTTAATAGGTAATGATCAGGTCATCGTACCGATTGAGATTATAAGACACGTAAATCCCAGTTCAGAAAGGCAAGGATCCGCGGATTCGGACAGTGGTGATGGTGAATACTTGACTGGTTCAGAATCTGACTTAGATATCACAGTAATTGAAAAGAAACCAAGGGATCCTTTTTAGACAACGAACAAGCTGAATTAGCAGACACTCTAGGAGAAATTCACAAATTAGTACTTAGAGATCAATTAAAAAAGGCAACTGCAGCAGCAACTGCAGAACAAACTATTAAGTACCATGGGTTGATGACTTCAATCCCCATGTACAATGGAGATCAGGATTCAGATGCAAAGCAGTTTTTCGATCAGTTGGAAAATACATCAGGGCTTGCAAAATGGACTGATGAACAGAAAGCAGTTATTGCCAAATGTCAGATGTCTGGGGTGGCTTTAAAATTTGCCTTGAGCCCAGATGTAAAAGGCCTGTAAGAATATGCCAAGTTCAAGGAGGCCATACTGCTAAGATTATCAAATGTCCACCATTTGGCTCAGATGAACAAAATTTCACTCTGCTTTCAGAAGAAAGATGAGCATCCAAAAGATTTTGCTAACCATTTACAGATAACTGTAGATAAATACTATGATGAGGTTTTGAAGAACAACACTGCAAAGGCTGACATTAAGGATGTCTATGAAAATCAGTTAGGTCCGTACATTACAGGGTTGAGGGAACCCAATGGGCGAATAATGGCATGCAGATCCCTAAAGAATATTCAAGAAGCCATTGATATAGCCACAGTGCTGATGAAATACAGGAAGCTATAGAGCGAGAAACATGTTCGCTTAGTTGAAGAGGAATGAGATGCTTCAGGGGTAGAAGCTGAATTGGATCTGTTAATTGAGAGGTTATTGTGGATGGAGACCAATCTGGCAGAAAGAGATATGCTTATTGCAGCTATTCAGAATAATGTTGTTCAATGATAGATTATAAATGGTGGGTCTATGGGGGCCACACCAAGTAAGTTTACAGCCATTGGAAATCCTCAGGGGAATCAGAACCTAGGAAACAGGTTTAACAATGAGACTTGTCAACTTTGCAATAGCCCAGATCATAAAGCATTTAATTGCCCTTAAAGGGATAGGAATAATTTGGCAATGAAACCCACCCCAGAAGTGAATGAAAGGTGGTGCTACACATGTGGTCAGGTCTGCCCCTTTATACCTGAGTGTCAGGACCCTAAGTGAGGTCATTATCAGAAAATTAGCCATGACATTCAAAATTGTTGGGCAAGACAAAGCCAAGGAAGGAGTAGTAATAACAATAATGTGCAGCAATCAAATAACGGACGAATGGGTTGCAATGGAGTACCCCCAGCCTGCAGACAGTAAGACAACGGATAACTGGATGGAGGAACTGCTTTTGGTTGACACCAGTAGACAGATCTTTTATGCATAAAAACATTATTGGATAATTTAAGTAAATTAGTGAGGGATTCAAATAATGCATATCGAGCAGTAACAGGTGATCGTTTGGAAATAGAAGGAGAAGCCAATGTTAAGTTCTAAACTGGAACAATGAACTTAAGTCACCCATGTTTGCTAATGAGAAAAACATGATTTGGAAGTAAAATGATGGGATCTTAGGATCGGACTTTTTGGAGAAGCAAGGAGCAGTAATTACTATGGGAAAATCAATCAGTTTAAAAATTAATCCATATGAACAGACTTCCGTTCCAAATAGGAACGGTAGCAAAATGTGAATTATTAACTATCTTTAATTGATAAAGGTTTAATGCTTTTGATCAAAAAGTAAAAATTATTGAATAACTAGTTAAGTTATCAACATGCTGGAAACTTTCTAAAAATGTTTATTTTTTTCCGATGATTTCGACAATGAATTTTTTTTGAAACCCCTCATTACACGCATTCTGTTTTTCAACAACATCGGTAGGCAATCTACTAGTTATTTTGATAAGCCCGAAAAATCCAGCGTCGTCGTTACTCCAATGTAATACCGCCTAAAGCCTTATGGCAAACCGCCGATAACAAGCTGCAAGAGGTTTATTTTGCTCAGCGTGTACACGATATAGGCGAACAAATAATGCAGTGGATGCTTCTACCAAAAACCCTTGGAAAAGTTGAAAACTTTGATAGTTTCCTAACTTATATAGAAGAAAAACCCGCCAAAAAAGAAGTGATACGATTCATGATATTGAGAACAAAATGGGCATTAGAAGGATACAGCTTCCAGGATTTCATAGACTTATACGATGAAGTCGAATGGAAGCGTAACTTTATTGCGCATCCCAAAGGTCTAGACTCACAACAGGATGGAGCAAGCATTGGTATGCAGTACTGGTTGTTGCAGACGAAAATGTGCTGTTTACAAGAAAATGTAATCGGGTTTTTAAGAAGAAACTGTGGTCGGTTGTGGCAGAAGAAAATGTGCTGTGTTTTCTAAAAGAAAGTGTGCTCTGTTTTCGAGAAGAAGATGTGCTCGGGTTTTTAAGTCGCCTCTGAAGAGGGCGACTAATTCCTTTTATCTAGGTTTCCGATTACAACCAGATGGAACAAACAACACGGTCCCACCCAGCATTGGCCACCAGGACCCAGCCATCTGAGCCACAATTACCATGGACAATGTTTGACTTCCCAGCGATGTGACCGATCCAAGCACTGCAAGGGCACGGACAACGAGACGAGGACGCCCAACAGCTCCAGTCAACGCCACTCAGGTCACAGCAAGCTCAACCACCTCGGACAACGTGAAACCCCCAGCGCAATGGCCGGCCCAAGCACCACAAAGTTGCAGACAGCGGGGCGAGGACACCCAGTGGCTCCAGTCAATGCTGTACAGGGTACTGTCAACGAAAGTGCTTGAACAAGGAGGACCACCAGACCAGTTCAGGGCACCCAGTGACATAACTAGCTATGAAGCCGGGTGGGCCTAAATGACTGACTGCCCCCTCCCCCAGAAAAAAATTAAAAATTATAAAAAATGACAAAATTTTTCTGTACAATTTGCATTTTGTACAATTTGCAGGATGTGCAAAGGGCTGCACATCTATTAGTATATCTTTGACGCTTTTCACACATTTTTGCCAATTAGGGGGATAAGTTCGGATTAACCCAGAACTCATGGTTAGGGAAAAGATTATAGAAGGATCAACTAATGCAGAAACCGGAACCAACGGACATTTTATCAACAGGGGATTGTTTTATGCAATCATTGCAGTTGCTCTGAAAGTTGAAAGTCAGAAAGTTAGTAAAAACAAAACGTATTCTATTCAGTACAATTTTCAAATTTTCCCTCAATTTTCGAGGGAAAATTTGGAAAATATTTAACAGTTTCTGAGCGCATATTTACAAAATTCGACTCGTTTTTCGAGGAAAAGATTTTATAGAAATATTTTAAGTTAGCAGGGTTTGGTAGCGATAACTCAGGGTTTTTTGAGTACATGTACAGATTTTTACAATATTCAAATTTTCGAGGCAAAATTTGCAAAATTTTCATCAGTTGTTAAGCACAAATTTCTACAATTTTCCTTGATTTCTAAGATTACATTTTCAAAATTTTAACGATTTTCCAGTACAGATTTCTTCAATTTTCAAGTTTTTGAGGCGAAATTTGGAAAATTTGAAACAATATCCCAGCATAAATTTACAAAATTCGATTCATTTCTCGAGGAAAAGTTTCATAGAAATATTTGAAGTTGTCCGTGATGGCCCGGGGATTTTCGACTACAGATTTCTACAATTTTCATATTTTTGAGGAAAAATTTGCAAAACTTTCAGCAGTTTTTGAGCACAAATTTGCCAAATTTTCAAGGATTTTTGTGTACAGTTTTCTACACTATTCAAATTTTCAAGCAAAAATTGCAAAATTTTCAGCAATTTTTAAGCACAAATTTGCAAAATTTTAAAGGATTTTCGAGTACATGTACAGATTTCTACAATATTCAAATTTTCAGGCGAAAATTGCAAAATTTTTAACAGTTTTTAGGCACAAATTTGCAAAATTTTCCACGATTTCTAAGAAAAGATTTGCAAAGTTTTTAACGATTTTCCAGTTCAAATTTCTACAATTTTCAAGTTTTCGAGGTGAAATTTGGCCAATTTTCAACAGTTTTAAGCATAAATTTACAAAATTCTACTCGTTTTTTCGAGGAAAAATTTTCATAGAAATATTTGAAGTTGGCAGGGTTTGGAAGTGATGGCCAGGTCCTTCCTTCCCCCCCCCCAAGAGAATGTTTCTAGTTACGCCACTGAGGGCGCCACCAACGATGTCCTGTCCCAACCTAGAAGAAATCCTCCCAGAAAAGAATGTCATGCTAACGAGTAACCTACTATTTCGGAGGTACCGTGATTATGGACGTTGACCCTTTCAAAAATTAGCTTTTTTTTCAAGATGGCGCCGTTATCCATTTTCATGGCTGCCTCTCAATGGCTTGTTAGAACGTAGTCCAGGTTACTAAGGTACGTTTTTCCACTTGCCAAATTGTATTGTTGTGTTTTATATTATTTTTTACTTGAAGGCGCATGTTTTTGCTTTATTTTTCTTTGGATTTATAAACCTTTTTTAACGTTAGTTTACCCCTAGTTTGCTGCACAGTGTGCAGTGTTTCCTCGACATTTTTCCTCTACTTCTTCCCCTTAAATTGAGGCATTCTGCTAGCCAAATTTATTCTATTCAATTATAACGTTGTCATTGTTGTTTGTAAGCTAATTGTATTTTTTATTCTAATTATAGCAGTGTAATAAACTTGAAAAAGGCACATGGGTGCCGTAACAACGTTTACAGGTATCCCAGCCACTTTTAAGCTCGACTATATAGGATTTATACGACATTTTGCCCCAAAAAATAGGACAAATAGGACATTTTGCCCCAAAAAATAGGACAAATATAGGACATTTTTAAGGAAATATAGGACATTGCAACACCGAACGATGTAAAATGTATAATATTAGCGCATTCACCATTGTCGCGAAAAACTATTCAGGATTCCCCCACAAATTTTAATTTAAAGATAACTTCCCTGACTTTTCCAGGTTTTAAAAAAATTTCCCTGACCAATGACAACGTGAAAA
>JAQGAO010006947.1:0-11748 GCA_034697705.1 Ommatoiulus sabulosus | reverse complement strand
GGGTACACTATTAGCATAAATTTGTGAAGCGAGAAATGGAAAGGGGCGGCCATATTGAGTAAAAATGTTGGGGCAATGTGACGGGTGGTTTAAAAGATCATGTGGGTCGACGAAATCCAAAATGGACCAATAGCGATGACGATACGGTGAAAATTAACCATCGAATTGAGATTTGGACTTTTAAATGCGTGGCCATTTCCCGCGTCCTTTTTTGGCCCTGAGCCAGCCACACACACTCGCACTAAACATGCCCTAAAAAAGACGAATTCGTAGAGCGGGCTAAACGTACGCGTTTAAGCGGCCGCCAAACGTACACGTTTGGGATGGTAAGGCGGCCATTTTGGTAGGGAAAACCGTAAAAAAAGGGGGAAGGGGTAATGCATACCGGGACGAAACCCCCCCACGATTCGAGATAGGGAGTTCATGAGGGAGGCCAAAAAATTTGGGATTAATCAACCGGGTAGTATTCGAGAACATAGCGTACATCCAATCCAAAATGGACGCGATTTGCCTTTTATATTATAGAAGATAAACAAAGCTGAAAATGTGGAAATGCATCTTAGGGAAAACCGGCATCACGTTGGATTCAAAATTATTTCCAGGTAATGATTGTTTTAATGATATACATGATTCAAACGTTTTCATTTCGGTTGATCTTTTATAGCTAAGTTGGAGACAACTTGGATTACTTCAACATGGATGCCGCGCAGCGCCTCACATGGTTTCGCTTGGCGCATGATGTCACATGCAAAGTTATCTATGGGCTTTGTAAAAATTCGTCAATATGTGTACATTGAGTGACGTAATTTTTTCCCTGTTAAATATTACCCGACAACACGTGTTTTAGTTGATGAATTCGATAATAAATTCCACGTGACATCGGTTATTGCAGTACGTAACTCTGCAAAAGACCCATGAGCAATTTCAGAGTAAGAAAATAGTATTTGCCCTAAACACTCAAAAAGCTTACTTTAGTGCTAACACTGAGTCTCGGGACACAGATGTTGGTCTCATTGCATAATAGCACAATTCCATACTCCGAACGAAAGATTAGAGTTCTATTATTGCTTAATGGCAAACCAACAAAGCATCCAAGTATGCAATGATTGCCTGCATTAAGGGGCACAATTCGTCATCGCCTGCTATAAACACGCAACTACAAGAGCATTGTAATTATACGATACATGGAATCACTGATTTGCGCAAACGGTCAAAAATTAGTTAAAATATGACTCGATTAATTCAATAGCGTTGACGCACGTTATGCCAATATGCGATTCAGTTATCACTACCTGCAAAAATGCAAATTGTTAGAGAATGCGCTCCCATCACAAGGTCAATGCTAACCTTGGCTCAATTAGCAATTAACATTCTTTGTTACCAGATTAACATTCCTTTCTGGCATATTGGCATTCTAGAACATTCTGTTCATGCCATCTGATGTATATACTGTAAATATGTTAGACCTTCGTGGTAAAATCACTTCTCTCGATGCCACAGCGAGTATTTTACCGACAACCATGAATAAAGGATTAATTCATTGGTAACTTACATTTGTTCTCAGCCTGGATTTACTATCTTTAACTATGGAGAACTAACAAATTATTTAATGCTCATCGTTATACATTGGAAATGCATTTTAACATTTCAAAAGCGAGTATAAAATGTACTTCAAAATGCATTTTAATATTACAAAATGTACTTCAAAATGCATTTTAGTATTACAAAATATATTTCAAAATTCATTTTAATATTACAAAATGTATTTCAAAATGCATTTTAATATTACAACATGTATTTCATAATGCATTTTAAAATTACAAAATGTATTTAAATGCTTTTTACTATCACAAAATGTACTTACCAATGCATTTTTATATTGCTAAATATAATTCAAATTGAATTTTAATATTGCAAAAAGTAGGCCTATATCAAAATGCATTTTAATATTTCAAAACGTATTTCAAAATGCAATTTTTTATTACAAAATGTGTTTCAATATTGAAACGCATATTTTAAAATGCATTTTTCGTTTGCAAAATGTATAATGTATTTAAATAAAAACATAATATTTTAATTCAATATTGCAAAACTTAATATTTTCAATTCAATATTTCAAAATGCATTTCATTTCACAATGAAAACCATTTCAAACGCATTTATTACACATATGAGGAGAAAACATGCATCCAACGATGCAACGTTACGTAAAATCCAGTAACTGATTTAACGAGGCTATAATGAGGTCATCAAGAAAATTCCCCAGACTTATCGCGCGATCTTCCTAATGATGCAACGAAGAAACCACAACCAAAATAGCGGCCGTGGACGGCTTATCTGGCCACATGCACGAATCGAACGCTCAGATTAAACCTCTTTCGTTCACGTGGTCTTGATCAACGATTAAGTCCAGCCAGCTGAGTTCGGTACCCTAAAGCGGCGATGGTTCAATTTGAAAGAATGGTGGGCCCATTTCGGCGGCTGGAAATGGCACCTAGGGGAGACGTTGGGACTCGCACCTATAAAGCGAAGATTTATTGCTCCGAACCCTGGCAGACGTTCTCGTTTATCTCGCGCAGTTGATGCTGGGACCAACCCACTCCTTGTTTAAATTAGTGTTGCCATGGTACTTCATCGGATCGTTTCCCCTCCTGGAAACAACGACCATGGCAGGCAGGCTGACCGGTCAAGAATGCAGGACGGCCAATGGAGATGTGAAAGCGCTGAAATTTAATCACTTCGGAATGGAAGTGGTCTGATGAGTCCAGTTCCAGGATTCTGGCAACGACGGAGCATTTTCAGAGCGCTGATGGAGAAATGGAATCTTTAGCGGTGATGGCATCCAACGGGAATTGATCGTGGCATTTGGAATCCGATATTTGCCGAACGCTTGCTTGGGATGTCTCGTTGCCTTATCTTCGGCTAGGACCAAGAACGTCGAGTGGAAACATAAACAACTGTTGAGCGAATTCCAGGCGATGGATTGATCGAAATCGCGCTATCCGATAACGCTCGGTGAAGAGCGCTCTCGCGTGCCGGAGAGCGTTAATTGGTGCTTTGGAAATTGCGCTGAAAATCTGACAGTCGAGGAAAATTACCGAACAACAGCTTAACATTCAGGTTTGTACGTTTTCTTGGGTGTGAAATCCGATCCGGAAAAAACTTTCACCTTGCCATATCCAACTCTTAGATTTTCCATAAAGAGGGTCTACCCCAGTGGTCCGTTTTGAAAATAAATTTAGCCCCAATATTTTTTTAATGTTTTTAATATTTTAATATTTAGTGTAATATTTAAAAAATAACTTGTTGCTTTTTTACGTAGATAACTACATGCATCTTCCCTTTCCCTCCAATGGGGAATTTTCCAGTCAAATTCCAGGACAGTTTTAACCATAAAAGTTAAATATTTAAAAACAAATTGTTGCGTGTAGATAATGAAGTGAAATGACTAGTAAATGTGCATTTAAGATTAATATATTTTCCATGTATTAATTTTAAATTTAAAACAATCACTGGGATTTCATAAAACACCTGATCAATATATATATATCAGGTAAATTTTGGTTTTTAATTTATTGAAAACTGGCGTGTTTAAATTTTAAAAAATGCGAAATTCACAATTCCTAATTAAAAAGTAGAAAAATGTTTTTTAAATATTTTATATTATGCTTAAAACTATCTTCGCCGTAATTCACATAGAGAATGCACAGCTAGAACCTCTCAAGGTTCAGAATTAAGAAGATTTACAGCTTATTTAGTGGCGCATTTTTTATTAACAAAATTGTAAAATCTGGGGTAAAAGAGTTTTATTAGACAAATACAAGGAAAAGTCTACTGGCTGGTAAAAAATTCTTTCGTACGTTTTTATAAGGCTTGTCTGGGCTTTTAGCTAAAAATATGCAAATCCTAATTGCCTTTTGTGCTTTTAAATTCCCCAGCCAACAGTTTATGCATTCTGCGTTAATTCCTTTAGATTTATAGTTTTGTTGCTCATGAAATAATCCTAGATTCACAATTTTTAATTAAAACATTTGTTTCACATGTTCTCGTTAGAATAAAAGCATGCGTTTTAAATGGCGTAACGCACACATATCATCAAACTAAAATATGAAAATTTGAAAATATGGCTCTAATAATCTCGTGGCTCATTCTCTATGGGAAACTTTAATGACGATAACGATGGAAAATAAATAATCAGGATTTGGGGAATTTCACAAAATAAAAGTCATGCGGCAGTTTTGGCAATTACTGTAATAAACTTCCTAATTTTAATGAAATTACTGCCACGTAAAAATAAAGTACCAATACTTGGTAAATTAAAGGTTAGTTAATATACACAACAGATTAAAATTCCGTAATTACAACTGTTTGTGTCGAAACGTTTATGCTTTTCCATCTCAAATTAATGCTTCAGTGAAATTTTTTAATTTTTGGCAACATTTTAATTTTCTTTACAAACTCTTGTACTAAATACCCTTAGAAATACTGTAAATGTCTTAGTCTGATTTTTTATTTCAACTCTATAGTTATAATATTGATCAAATTTGCAAGTTTTAATTAAATGCATTTAGTGTTAAATGTGGTTAATTGTTTTCTATTTTTAGTTTGAACATGCAATAACCCTACTTTAGGAATTTAAACTGACATTTAATTTCGGCAGTGAGAATAAATTACATTTTATTTCTTAGTTTTATTGACTAGCAAACAAATTAAACACCTTATTTTAATTTTAAAGCGTGCCTTCTAGTGAGCAATAAATGCAAAATAAAAAAGCATTTTTATTTAATTTAGACTAGTCGGAAATTTAAAAATGTGAAACTGCATCGTCTTAACCATTTTACATCGTTATGGATAACAAAACAATTTTTAACATATTCAATTTCCTGCATACCCAAAACTATCTTTGAACCTACCCCACCCCTTTTTAAGGGAATTATTATTAACATTACTATTTACAATTTAAATCATTTAAACAATGGAATGCCCCGGAAGTTGGTTCTAGTCACTGCCAGAATTAAAGTTAAGATTAGTATTCACTGCGTTTGTCAAACCCAAGTTAGCAGAAAAATAGTGAAAAAATATAATAATGAGCAAGATAATATTCTTATAATTTGAGAAATACAATTTAAGCTCATACATAAGTACAAAGCACCAGATAAATTAAGCAAGAACTTATTTTTAAACGTGCTCCTGATTTTGGCAAGAAAATGATACATTAAAAAAATATTTCAAGAGTCCTCGTATGGTGGACATGCAAATACTTTTCGGAAATTAACATTTGAATTAAGGAATTTTCGTATATAGATACATGTATGTCATTAAAATACAGACGCTGCAATACTTCAGAAAAATATTTACTGAAATGTTGATTGATTAAAATATTAAAAAAATATTAAGTTTCCTCATATGGCGGAAATGCAAATAATTTTCGGAAATTAGCATTCGAATAACGGAATTTTAAATTGTTTCGTATCTAAATATGTCTTTTACATACAGACACGCCACCCTCTAAAGAAATTTCATTAAAATCATAAAACTAAAATACCACGATCGCAGAAACCTGCCTGGCGACTTGCCCCTGAAGACAATACACCCGCAAACCGAAGTACATTGTAGACCACGCGCTTTATCTCCAAATAAAACAAAATTCCATATCATAATAATAAGACAAGACGCAATATCACCGCATAAAAATATTCATTGAACTATCTTCCCCATATATCCTTTTATGCGCTGCCCTATTTCAATCATCGCAGATGGAGCACTCAGGTCCCCGAGCACTTTTTGGTTATATAAAAACCCGGTAAACACCCCCAAATACACTAACAGCACACCATCAGTTACAATTCTATTTTCGCACTTATCCCGCAGCATCCCTTTGGAACAACGCAGGGTTGAGCGAATCAACATCAATTAACTGAGAAAATCCAACTTTTTCCAAACATTCGCCGTACCTCCGCAACATGAAAAAAATGCGTGTTCCAGTGTGAATTAGCATGCTGGGTGCGTCGACCCTCCCCCCTCCCTCAGCCACGAGTCTCGACGTGAATCGATCAAGCGGAACATTCTGCTCGGAGGATTTCGATGCAATTGCCATCGCAAATATGCGAAGTGATCGGTACAGCGACTGGCAAGTGATCTATGCGCCGCGCCAGGCCTTCGAGGGTCTCTCCATGGCAACGCAATCGCTGTTGGAAGAAGACTTCCGATAGGGTTTAGCAATCCGAAGCCACTTTGGATGTTGCTTTCCAATCGCCAGGTGGATCGGCCTCGTCGTCTCCTCGCGACAAGCCTCTCCAAGTCATTCTCTCCAGTGTTTTTGTGGACGGCAGCCACGTGTTCCGCGTTCTCCTAACCACCAAGGACGCCGGGTGGCCGCGCAAAGCGGTTAGGATGCTCCGACGCGGCGTCGCTCGCTCCTATCGGAGAGGAACCCAAGTTGCGCCGCGCCATCGCGCCTTCCTCAGCCTCGGTGTTGCGCCTCCGGAGCGGTAGGCCCTGCACCCCGCAACAGCGCGCCCCTTGTTTTTCGGATGTTACGCTCGCTTGGCTTCATGGCCGAGAAGAAGGAACCCGTGAAAATCTTCAAGAAGTGCAAGAGCGCGACTTTTCAAGTGGATGGCTGCAACTACACCATAGGTGAGTTGCTGCGCTCTTCTTCTTGTTTTCTGTTCTCTGACGCGGGGTGCTTGCTGGAACCCCCGGATCCGCACCCTGGGCTTGATAGCGTTGATTTTATGTGAAAAATAAGCGAGAATTGAGTTTGATGAGCCGAGTAAAGAGCGACGTAACACGCGCGCACTCCGATATTTCTTGATTTCTGTTCTCTGATGGGATGCTTGATGGCACCCCCGATCCGCACCTAGTGCTTGATGTTAACATCGATTGTACATGATAAATAAGTGCGACTAAGCTGCGGAAATTAGGTTCGATGAGCTGATTTCTGAGCAACGTAACACGAGTGCAAATCGGAATGGGACACCATTGTAACGCTGGTGTTGTTTTACACCGATGAAAGCGTCAGGTGTTCCGTATGGTGTTCCGATTGGGCGTTTAAGTACACCGAATGAGATGAACAGGCGTTTGATTTCATCCTATAGCTTGATTAGAATTCAGCCTGTTGATGATTACGGACATGTTGAACCGTGATTTTGTTCAACTTCTTTATTGATCTAAATTGATAGGACTTATCAAGAGGCTTCGATCCTTATTCACTCGATCAGAGTGCATGCCCATGGCACAATCGTAATCGTATCCTTTAACGATTGGTGTTGAATCGTGATTTTGTCTCTGTCGATGTTCGTTCACACTGATGCGCGAGGAAGCTAACGCTGTTTATTTGTACACCATTATTTGGGGAGAAATCACAGGACAGAATTCGCCAGCTGTGCGCAGAAATCGCAACACAAGTGCCAGAAAACACGCACATGTTTAGGGCAACAAACGATGAGCGCCGCAAATCATGACTATTCCAATCCCTCGCAGAAAATCTCTGCGTTGTATCATGTTTGAAACAGTTAAGACGTCCCACGTCAACACACCCCTAGTTCAAATGCACCTAAATTTAATATCAATTAAAGCCTTTCAGTTTATGATTCCCGATGGAAACGAGGAATGAGCTATTAAAGATAGTAAGAGTTTCTCCAATCATAAACTCAAGTATGTGCATGGCCCCCACAACCTGAAACAATCTCCCATCCCTGCTAGGATGTGTTTTGGGCATCCGGGCCAGGATCTTTGGTGGCTCCCCCTACCAACCGCTAAGGTAATGATGCTCTTCTAAAGCATCATTATAAATCAGTTCAATTTTATCCCGGGTCCCCAGGCTGGAGCTTAGATGCCAGCCTCCCCCCCCCCTTTATAGGGGCATTGAGTATGAGCCTAGGTATGACACCTTTTGTTTCATGCCGTTTTTCGTGTCACGTTTCCATTAGTGATTGCACACGTGGTTATAAATAACATTCTAGTTACATCTAAATGACGTTCTAAGTTAGCTAACTAGATAACTAGAGCACCGATGGAACGTGTAGCTCTATCGTATTTAATACGTTGTTAAAAATAAATACTTTTAAAATCAACGCCAATAACGAACATCGAAAAAAGCATTATTTAGAAAAGTCGAGGTTAACACCCTGAGTATATATTAAACTGCATGGTGCATTCTCATAAAAAACGTGCCTGATTAGTGTACATAATAAACGTTTATTAACATCTGCAGCGCATGTGCTATAAACAAGGTTATTTTAAGTGCACAATGCTACTATGGTTTCCTGGAACATCTGCAAATGTGCAGCTTTCATGCAATTAATGGAAAATATTGTACTTGACAGATGGGATAAAAGTATCCGTGCATGCATGATACGGTTTCAAGTTTGAACTTGAACAACATATCCAGTTCATAATACCATTAACACCATTCTTCGTGGCAAACGATGTTTTGTTTGTCAGATGCACAACTCAGATAAACAACAACGCGCGTAAACTAAACAGTTAACAAATCGTTCGTATATTGTGCTATCCAGGCCAAAATTAATGTTAATATTTCAACGCAAGACGCGACTGAGGCAAATGAGGAACAATGCTGTAGACAAATATTTAACAATTTTCAAAAAGTCAGCATGCAACGCATATACGGTGACCAAATACTACTTGTTACTCGACTTAAAGGTTCTCAAGAAGTGACTTAGAGGTCTACGTGCATAAAACATGTTCATATAATGTTTTATGCCTATTTCTACAGAATTTCTTTAAAAGTTTCAACATTGGATTCTTGCTGCTTTTGATAGATGGTGCTGCTATTTTCAATGACTAAAGATCCTCGGATCAGAATCCCATACACGTAATATGCACACCTTTGCTAATTACATCCTGGTATATACACTTTCGCTTTGTCAGTTATCCTGAAAGCGTGACAGTTCGGTGGATTTGAACATGATCTATAGCCAGTTTACTCCATCTTGACAGGGGTTAAAGAGATCCTGCCCAATTGAGAAGATTAATGTTCACTACCAATGTGTTATAGAGTTTCTAGATAGAAAATTTGAACTCTGGGCTGTTCAAACACTCCACTGTCTTCGCACATACTCTTAATTTCTCTGAACTGCTTGTGGAGTTTAATATGGCAGTGCAGCATGCACTGCATGCTCGGAAAGCCATCTTGGAACGTTTCGGACGCTGCAAAAATACCCAATTTTGGAAACGCAAGAGAAGAAAAGTTAAAACTCCGTTTTATGAGTGAATAAAATGTAGAAAATGCTGAGCTTTCTTTTGTGGGACTATAATTGCGCTGCTGGAAGTTTCTACATTTGCGACGTTAGCTAAAAATACGATCGTTTTTATGGGTTGCAAAAATACGACAGATTGCTAGAAAAGAATGAGCAATCTGAGAATCAACTGTGTGATGATGTACTTTAATCTCGTAAATGTATTTTTGTCTTATAATGAAATGTGGAATTTTCTTGAATAAGACAACGTATACAAGATATATGAGCTCGCGTTCTTAGTACACAGAAACGCCATAGAAATCCAAATGTCATGTTAATGATCAGACAGGAAAGGTGTTACAATTTAAATTAATGATTTTTACGAAAGAATTACTTGAGATCGACCTCCAGCTCCAGTAAGGGATTTATCGCAGTACAGATAAAGAGGCATGTAGTGGAAGCTTTAGCTATCTCGTTTCCAAAATACACGATTGCATACTCAACTTGTAGTACTGTTCTTAACTTTGCTTATCAGAATTAACAATTCTAAGGTGCAATAACTCTTGGTTATCTTAACAGTCTAAAGTTGTTTAATTTCATATCATACTCACGTCTGACGCAGGTGGTGAATGTTTAATCACGGCAATATGACAGTAAATATTAAAAACAGTATCAATTTTCAACGATTGATGACCAGTTGCATCCAACAGTTTTAAATGGATTTAAAACTTAATTGCATATTGTAGAATATTTAATGAGCTGCCTTAATTGTGCATTAATTTTAAGATACTTGTACAGTATATGAAGGGATTTTAAGGGAACATATACGTGCATATTAACTATAAAAGAGTACAGTATTAAAACAACTACAGTTCTTGTTCATAGTTAACTTATTTTGAAGCTTAATAGCAAGCTGGTACAATCGGCTATCATTTTTTGACACTTACTGCCAATTGCAAAAGTTAGAATTTAGGAAAAACTTTCAATGAAAAACCTGTCTTCAACAGCATTCCTTAAACAATTATCTACCTGGTTCACCTCGACATTTAATTCACTAATCGTTGATTTTTTTCCCAACAAACGGAAACTTACAAATTCATTATGTACCCACGAGTTTCGCTTCATATTTGCTTAACTGCAAGCCACGAAATGTAACACAATTTGCAGCAACGATTTAAACAATTTGCATATAGTCCTCGCGTTTCAGTTTTATTGGAAAAAGACGATTAATTATGGATAGGTTTGAAAAGGACCTGAAACCGTATCGAGTTGTTCGAGTTGCGAAGGGAAAAACTGGCTTCGCATAATATTTACGTCTCATGAAAAATGATGTACATTTAGTCTCCTTGGCCTTGCTATAAAGCCAAAGGTTGATCCAGAAATAAAGATTGCTTATATCGCATAAAATATTTATGCACGCCTCTTCATCTCCTAGGAACAAGGAGCCGTGATAAAACCATTAAAGATTTGCACTCGTTAGAACGCAAAGAATCTCCATCAATCGGTCTGCAAGTGCATGTTTTGCTCGAAAATTTGTCGTGATTTTAAACAGCATCTGCTCATCAACAGCGAAACCAACGTTGCTAAATTAAGCCTGACTCGGCACCTGTTACATGTAACAATTTACAGGCATTTCGCAAGGTGAACGCCTTTTTTAGTTTGTAAACCTAATGCGAAAGATAAACAAATACGTACAAGGTTAACAGAAATGCTGAAAAAAAATAGTTGAAATACTGCCGAATTTCGCAAATTATGACTGGTTGCGTAATTTCCAGTGTAAATGAAACCATAGCTGCATGGTTAACGAAAAAAAATAGGTGATCCGGGTAGATCCACTGTTTATTCGAACATTTTATATTTTCTTATAAAAGTAACAAGTATATAAGAGTATATAAGAGGATATTATGTATTGGCCATCATTCAAACATTAAGAGGTTATACATGTATTACAATAATGTAATTTTGATGTAGAATCCCCGTCTTTCCCGGCTTAAGGGGGTGGTTACATAGTTTCGGATGTTCCAAAAACGTCCCACAAAATGTCCCATAGTAGTAAATGATGACGTCATTCATTAAAATTTTGATTATGAGGTCATTCGTTAAAATTTTGATGATTACATCATTCAGTTAAATGTTGATGATGACGCCATTTTATTAAAATTATGACTATGTCGACATTCATTGAAATTCTGATGGTGTCATTCATTAAAATTCTGATGTTGACGTCATTCATTAAAATTCTGATGTTGACGTCATTCATTTAAATGTTGATGATGACGTGATTTTATTAAAATTATGACTATGTCGCCATTCAATGAAATTCTGATGATGTTGTCATTCATTCAAATTCTGATGATGTTATCATTCATTAAAATTCTGATGATGACCGTCATTCATTAAAATTCGGATTATGATGTTTATAAAGGCGGGTACACACCAACGAAACATTGTTGCGAAACACTGTTTCACAACAAGGTTTCATAAAAAAGTTTCCGAGATATGTTTCGTGCAATCTGTTGTATCGGAAACATTTGCGTTCACACCA
>JAQGAO010006946.1:0-11750 GCA_034697705.1 Ommatoiulus sabulosus | reverse complement strand
GATGATGTGCGCGAATATTTCCGCAGCATGTTTGACCTTGCCCAATGCATGCCGATATCAGGGTTCACTTGGCGCAGTACATCTGCAGAAATTGCAGCGAACAAAAAGTAGAAAGTAGACGAAGTAACTTACATAATTTTAAAGTCTCCATGTGCTCTTAGGCTTACGTATGACGCTTTTGGCAATCGTTAAGTCACGTGTGCAAAATCAACACGCTATTTCGGTTAAAAATATCCTCATGGCAATATATCGTTGGTTTTAAATCAGTTAATGCATCTCTTTTGCACCCTTGACTTCATGACTGTCAAAAGTGTTGTCTGAGTAACCCTATTTTAACGTGTAATAATCCAACATTCTAAACATTTTTAAGCGTCGACATGACCCCATTAATGGACAGCCGCAACTGTTTTATCATGCTTCGGTGTCCAAACAATTTGTTTTATGCACAGAATTATTAAAATGGTTTGATAACATTACACTCAGGCCATGTGTAAGCGAAACATTGTAACATCTGAAAGAAGGTGTATGGGTTTTACTTATTTGGACTTATTGCCAATACATACTCAGTAACCTGCACTTAATTCATGTTCATGCGGTTCAATCCAAGTATTACCATTATTTAAAAACACTAAATGCATAAATGAACCATAAAATATGGCTAACACATTAACGTACTTTAGGTATAAGAATCTAATTGTTGCCATAAGGTGTTCGACACAGGACATGTCGTTTTGAGAGGCTGGCACTGAAGCAACAAAAATACATCGCAACAAAACTTGTGCACCCAGTTTCCCATGCATTTCTTTTTTTAACAAATAAAACAAATGCAAGAAGTGTTCCCTCCTTAGTGCATGTTATCTTCTTACGAAACTTAACACGTATTGTTTTAACGTGGGTCCCATCCCCAAGATGCATGCGTCTCATTATTAGTATTCAAATGTTCAAAAGTCTAAAATCCAAAACACAAGGATAAAGGATTCTGAACCTGAATAATGAAAATTCTCTTGCGTGAGCATGCAGCGCAAACGTTTTGCTTGAAAAGTTGAGTTAATGCATTTAAATTTCCAAAAATAGACAATATATTTGAAGAAAGTTCTACATAACTAGCGAATTAAAGCTTATAGATAACTTCAACTAACAAGATTCATTCAGTTTATCTTATGATAAAGAATTGATTGATTGGGATATTTTTTACATATTAAACGATGTACATGTATCTTCAGTGTGCATTATGCCATTTTTGATACAGACATCTAGCTAATGGCGACTAATGGGTAAAATAACTTTTTGCTTCATCGAGCACGTGTCTTTGTTGGGTCAAAAATCAATGCGTACACGGATTAATATTTCCTGATTGATGATTTTCCTATTGTAACTCCTGCGTCAGTAATTATACCGTATTGGTCAGGATGACGCTTTGTAATTTTGTGGGGTATACTGGGCTCGTCTGCTAGGTTCTTGTCATTTTTTTCCATCGTGTAATCCAAGGCACGCACGCAGCCTTAATTTTGTAATGATAGCCAAGTTCCAAATGCTTTTCACATTCTGTGTGTAATTGCATAGCATCCCCTTTATTCGGCACAGGCCTAATTGAATCATCTCTCCATATGCATTATATTTTTTGATTGGAACTCCTACTGGCACATCCAATGTTCTTGGCGCATAATGTTCTCTCCTTCACTTTCTCCCACTTCCTCCCACATACCGCATACATCTGCAAATATTTCGATTTTGTAGGCGGGCGTGATGATGCATTGCTCAAAATGTAGGATTTTTTTTCTTCTTCGTATGTTTTAATAAAAGTAATGGAACGGAGCGCAGTTCTATAGCTTTTCTATACAACTCGCGGTGAAATCCGCATTAGCAGTAAGTATCCCATCGTTAAATGGGAACGACATTTTCTAATGAAAGCAAAATGGCATCATTACTTTTCCACTCATCCCTTTCGCTGCAAATCTGTGCTCGAAAACAACGGGTCTGGGCCACAAAGCGATGTTCACATAACGGATGTTCGCTGAAAAGAAATATTTTCACTGAGAAAAAAAAATCGAAGCTTGGCAATTTTTGAATATTTTGGAATTTGGAGCACACGTTAATGCCGCGGACGAGCGTTTTCTAATAACGAATACTTTTAATGTTCCAAATCCTTACAACTGGCACGCATCTATCACTAGTTTGGTGTAAACTTGACAGCAATGCCAATTAAAGTTGAAATATTGCGGGTCGAAATAGTATACATGCAGTTTAAAAATAAATACGAGTAAAGATAACGTCCACACTGGAGGCAACATGGAGAAACTTTCTGTTGCTTATGTGTTGCCAGTTGTTCCTGGAAACAAACTTTTCTAAATTACATAAATTTATGTTCCTGGAAACGTAAACTTGTATAACAACATGTAATGTTTGCTTCCAGAAACAAGTGGCAACAATTAGCAACAGAAAGTTCCTTTGTTTCCTCCAGTGTGGACGTAAGATCACACCACTCACTCACTCCAGTGTGGAGATGACCTTTCTAATTTTGTTGCCGTTAGGTTCAACTTGTACCTACTGTATTCCTGAAAGTTCCATATTGTTATTTTAACAGAAACAGAAGTTCCTTCACGTTTCCTGTTTCCGTAAAACGCAGCAAAGATCACAGGAAATTTAGCAACACGAATCAACATTTGTGTCCAGAACTGTTGTTGATTCTGTCTGGAAAGCTCGTTGCTAGTTCCACTCAGTTGCTTATTTACTGGCTAGAAACGAGCAGATGAAAGTTTAGTAAAATGTCCCTAAAATAAGTTGCTTTGGTATGAACAGACTGTTCCAGCAGGTTTATATAAGTTTGTTTTCAGAAACAAGTAACAAATATTAGCATCAAAAGGTTCTTTCATGTTTCCTCCAGTGTGGACGAACAAATTGAAATGGTTTTTGCTCTTCATTTGGCTTTCTATTGTATTTCCAACAACGTGACGTAAAAACAAACACTCCTGACGTAGTAGCATTCTCGTGAAGATGGCCGAGATCACACTACCACATGGCATTTGTTTGCTGACTGTAGGGTACGGAGCTGAGTTGAATTAAACGTCCCACGGTCATTGCAATGATGTTCCTGATGCGGAGGAGATAAACAGCAATGCTTGTTTAAGGTGCCTCCGTATTAACGTTTATTGCTGCAGTTATCTTGACTCCTGGAATGAGTTAAGCTATTAAAACACGAATACGTGAATTTTTATTTTTTAAATACGCATGTCTTGTGTGACGAACGCAATTTTCACTTAGGTGCATTTGTCATGCATGCTGTAGTTTCAATTAGGCAAACTAATGATAGGAACATTTTTTTGACGCGTGATAAAACCCCGAGTGCGAATGTTATGCATGCTTATGGTAATTAGGCTTGCAAACATCACGTAGTTTGCTTTGGCACGCTAAAATGGTGTTACTAGAACGCATGCATGCATAATGCTCTGATTTGGCTGAGATGCAATAAACACTGTGGAATAAGTTTGTAAAATAATCAACACTGTTATCTTCCCGTATCTCGAATTTTCTGAATGCCTCGTAATTGTATTGTATAATGCAACAATGCACAAACCTATCAATTGTTTGTTTAGAAAAATAAGTTTTCATCGTTGTGCGTCAGCAACGTTTTGTATTTTTTAAGTTGCGTCTTGTAGCTTCTATAGATGAGAAGTATTGATGAATTCGACTTGGTCAAGTTTTGAATTGAATGAAAGGAAGCCTATGCATTTCCTATAAGCGGGCTTAGCAAACCTACTGTGTTGAAATGATCAGTTACGGTCCGCAGTCGGCAAGCAACCCTTGCGTGCACATTTTGCGATAATGTTATCTGGTAATTGCTCTGTTGTCGTTGAGGGTATTGTCCTTGTTGTTCTGGTTATTTATCGTTAATTATAACATTGTACCATGCGATTACATCGTTGTTTGCATCGCCAGTCCGAATATGAAAACTATATGTTAAAGCCTGCATGACTTGTACCCAATAATACCCACAACATGGGTGCGCTACACCACTTCAATGCGATGCGTTATGGGGAATATCAACGTTATGTCTTTAGAAGCTTATCCAGCTGGTAGGCTTCAAATTAACATTTTTATCATTTAATCGTATTCAGCACATAGCGTAGGAGGAACAAAGTTTCTATCAAGAAAGATTTGGTAGTTGAAGCACAACTCCCTCACGCGTCTACCACCTCTTGCTTTGCGCGAGTTTTCTTCAAAATTCAACCGTTCTCAAATAGCTGAAGACGGAGGAAGACTAAAACTCGAGTGTTTGCCATCGTGCGCCGAAAGATAGTTGGTTTATGCAAAGTAAATTGCTTATTTCGTTTATAAGCTAATTGCTTTATTTATACCGGACGCCCGAGTGAAATCTTGAAACTTACTTGTCTTCTGCACACCAGAAACTAATTCACATAAATAAGGACTGAGGTGGGTTTCCAAGGTGGTAAAGACCGGAATTTTCCCTGGAAACTCTGAGATACAAATACTTGGCATAATTTACTTCTTCTTCCTACGCGCATCCAAGACGTGTCTTTGCCTGGTGAGCCTTCTTATATGTATGCAAAGCCCATCATTCCAAACGTCTAATTTGCAAATTACTCGAAGGGGGGATTTTAGAAATTGTACGATTTACGAGTATTTTCTTTCACGATTTGCTTATCAGTAGGAAACATGTCGCAGTCCAAGGGTTTTTTAATGCCCTCATTCATTATGCTGGCATAGAGGGCTCTCGTAAGAATAAGGCTAGGAGATCGCGTTTTATAAATTTCAAGAAATGAGGAGATCGGAATGATGGCATTATGCTGATTCCAGCATTAAATAGGAATAAAACTGTCGTTAGAAATGCTTTTTTACAAGCCCCTGGGGACCATCCTGGAACCTCAAGCTGCAAATTTCGATCCGTTAGACTACGTGCCTTCCCCAATCGTTGGGGGCAATTTAAAATTTTCGTAAGAGATATTGGATCGTCACGGTATAGCCTTTGCAAAATGCTATACCAATTTCTGTTTACCAACTCGATGTAACATATGCTACGAGTGATGTTATGCTCTAGTTGTTGATACTATTTTTGGTACGTTGAATTGGTTTGTTTGGATCTAGCTATTTTACTTTGTTTGGGTCTTATCATCTGACAAAAGAGTCACTCATCTTTTTGTGTTTAGAAAAACGAATTAAAGTGTATATAGAATAGATAATAACATATCATTGGACAAGTTAGACTGACTTTAAGGTACTGGGAATTAAAATTCACTGCGAGTAGATGTGTTCGAATGCATTGTTTTTGTACATGTACTATGACTACTGATTCAATTGATCAATGATCTGATACTAATATATCAACACTCCTAAATTCAAATCATTACCCTTACGTCAATATACATTACATGTATGTTGTGCAACGTGGAAGGGGGTGGATGGTCATTATAAAAGTTAAACCTGACTTAACAATTTTAACCTAGCCATGATGGACCCCAACATCTTCGGGATTGGGATTAACCTAGCCTAAAAAAGGATTTCAGTAATGGCCGATTTAAAATAGGAACTGTCCCAATTCCAGGGGGTATTGTGGGAAACCATGAAAAACCACAATGAGGATTGCCGACCCGGGAATCGAACTCGTGTCCATCGAATGCAAGGCGAGGATGCTTCAACTCAGCCACCTTGCTCTTGAAATGGATATTTCTATCGGTTATTCATTACTGGTTCTGATGCATGTGTACATCTTTTTTTATTCTAACAATATTCTATTACTATTCCTGCCTTTTTATATCGAAAGCAAGTCTTATTTAGTTCTTGGAACTGGCTGTTAGCGTTTCGGGAATGATCTATAAGCCGCGCCGAATGCCGTCAATGAACACTAAAATGTTGTTGGTCTTAGATTATATGTTGCCGTATAGAGTGCAGTTGGTGTCTATTTAGCTCACCATTTCATTAATTCCTCAAAATGGGCAGCCAATGGGAACGTCATATGCTAGATAATCAACGTTACGTGACATGGCAGTTGTCTTTTAATGTGTCTGGTTATCATGGCAACACACACTAGAATGCGTGGTTCTAGTGCCGGATTCATTAAATGGGACAGCGTTGATGTCTAGTCTGCTTTTTTGTACTCAACTCTCAACATCGGTGGTTTGCACCCTTCACGCACCATGTAGTTTCCTTGAAAATTCTGCGCTTTTCAAACCAACGGAATGAGCAGTCTTTACAAAAGAAATCCATTTTGCCTCGTTTTTATAAGCAGCCTTGTAATGCGGTTTTTATAGGCGTTAGCATTCTATTGACCCAAGTCAGAGTTTTGAAATACAAAAAAGGAACTTTTTTTCGGTGACACGCCGGAGTTGGCAATCTGGCAAAAGTCCCATTTGATAATAGCCTGCCCCATTTCGCAGACTGATTTAATGCCCCTTTTCCAGAAAATCTTATTATTCACTTCGTGTCAGTGACTGCGTGCTGCCAACTTTATGCAAATTACTCCGAGCGATTTTTTATACGTTCTTAATGCCAGCATGTGCGGGAAAGTCTCCCCATCAGTTAACTGTGAGTTTAAGACTTAAGTCCTGACTGTGATTTTTTTCTCTGCTGTTTATAATTCGCATTTTTGATGGTAATGGAAAGAGCGACCAACGTGTTCGAGTGTTCGTAATGGGATGTACATCTCACTTGTCTTTAAATTTGCGAGACGCATTTTTCACGGTGTCAAGAGAAGGTGGATGGTGTTATCAAGCCTAATTACTTTCGCAGAAATGCTGTCGTTTTGCCTGAGCAACTAAGCCCAGCTTGAAATTGTATCACCGCGTGTGTACCCACATTCGTAAAATTATGATGAATCGGAGAGGACATCAAAGCCTTTTGTCGTAGCTTTTGCTCGAAAACAATTACCTCGTGTTTTCTCTGGGGATAGTAAAAGATGGGGCAAATAAGTTGCATTACAGACAACGGTTTGCTCAAATTATCCATTAGTCTACACTGTATTTGCATAGTATTGTTTTTGGAAGGATGCTGAATGGCAATGGTTTCTGTTTACAGCAGAACATTTTACAAATGCTTTTTCAAGTAACCTAACTTCCTTACATGTTATAGATGTTTTTTTAAGTCATGATTTCTGATTTGGTCAGTTTAATAACTGTACAACTTTCTATCAAGAATAAAGATAACAGCAGTAAAGAGAGGATAATATCAGTTCCTACTTTTTTTAACCGTCGCGTCGATTGCACTAATCAGATGAATGCACCGATTTGGAAAATTTGAAAAATCTGCCATCTTCAAGCAAAAAACCTGATGGAAAGTGATCGAAAATTGAATGAAGCTAGCAGTGATTAAGGCCAGGTGGCCGAAACGTTGAGCCGTTGAAATAAATTATTTGAAAGAGAGGAATTCAAGTCTCGTTTCAGTCATCGAATCAGTTTGAAATCAGTTTGTTCTCTACATGGAACCATATTAACCGCATACCCGAGATTTTTTTTAAAACAAAAAGTTTGCTGAACTTTTTAGGTTTTATTTAACGATTGAAGTTTATAATTTTCTGGGTACCTGCATGTATGCGATTGATACCAGATTTCCACTGGGCAGAAAGTGCGCCGAAAAATTCATATGCACAAGATGCTACAGAAACTAGCTGATTGCTTAATACAGTTTCAAGAGGCAGAATTTCAGTACCTGTAAAAATAAAAACGCTTGAATTTCTGACTAGGAAGTTTTTGGAGGGACACATTCAATCCTCTGCATACAGAAAAATGCGGTTTTCTACATACTGTATACCTTAGAAAGATGTTGAAAAACAAAGAAATTAACTTTCAGCGTAAATGATCCACCTTATGAGTACCATTAAATGTTGATCCACTCGGGCCTGTGTTGGAAATTGTCGACATCTTGGACTTTGCTTTGGCTTCTGCTTGTAGCAGACAGAAAGCCAGCAGAAATTTTGGGAAGCTGCAGTGACACCTACCGCGAGCAGCACGCTCCAAATCGAAATACGTATTCGTGCAGATTGTATAGCGAGAAAAATTCAGTCCAGTGGAAATCGAGCATAATTTCACGTAATTCGTGTTCAGAGATGCAGTAAAAATTCTTTCATGACTTCGAAAACAATTACGATAATTGGCAAAAATTGAGACTATGAAAAACTCAGGGAGATTCAGTAACCACAAAGTTTGGATCATCCGTTCCCAATCTTACTCTACAGTTGTTTTTCGACCTACATTCTCCAAGAACGCGCTCACGAAGTGGGTTTTACGGATCCAAATTAATTTAGCCATTTGCAATATTTGCACAATGTTCGAGCAATAAACGTCGCCATCGCGCGGAGGAGGTTCGGTCAAGAATAGCAACGCGGAAGTGGCCACTGGGAGTTTTTCAGTAATTTCATTCCTACATAATTGGAAAATCCAGATTTATCTCCATTTCCCTTTCTCGAAGCAAATTACTTAACCGCAGACAAGCCAGCAGCGCAGCGCTGCCATGACTGATTGCCTACTTACGGGGGAACCGCAGTATTTGGCACTTTCCCGAGTGATTTACCGCCGTGTTTACCTCCGCTATGACGCTCGTAATATATTATTTAAATAAAATGTCTTCCCCGAAAATGTGTTGCCATCTACGATAAAAATCGGATTGCCACGTTGGCGCTAGGAGCGAGTTTTTTTTTTCCTTGGCAAAGGATGCTTGAAACGAGCAAAACTTTTAAATACGCCTTTAATAACGAGCGTGCGACGCGATTTCATTAGATTTATTGTGTTTTACGGGCGTAGTTACGAGCAAATTTGAAATTTTATCTCGGATGGGGTCTCCAATACCGCTTTTATTTCAAAGTCGTGGGCGCAACCATAATTTGCATTTATTGGATCGAGGCGAGTATGAGGAAGGGTTGTTTACGAACTATCCGTGAAACTAAAGTTTTCTTGACTTTCTGCATCAGTCAGTTTGAAATCGCTTAAACTTTGGAGCCTATGATGACCGTTCGATAAGATTAGAATAGGTCAAAAGAACACCAATGAGGACAAATTAAGCTGTAGCTAGTTTTTAAATTTTGTTTTTCATACGTTTGTTATGGCACTAACGCTAATTTGAGTGTTGTAACAAATTAGCAAATAACGTTAAAGTACATGTATCATCTAGTACTTTTAATTTATACAACACTTCTAAGAAAAACTTCTCAAAAGCTGTATTTTTTAATGCATTTACAGTTCAAGATGTCATATGACATTAAGCTTTGTCAGTAACCCTTTAGTAGAATTGCATTGCTATTGTTAGATATACGCTTTATGTTATAGCCCGATTTTGTAGTCTTAGGTGTCATAAAGGGCACTTCGACAGAAACTTTACGAATGGTACTTTGGCAGTCGTGAAGTCACCAATGCAAAAAGAATAGTTTAAAAGCGGCGATGACTATAGAGTCAATTTTTAAACAAATTAGTGTGTCGATTTGGCACTCATTAACTTCACCACTGCAAAAGTACGAATCGTAAAGCTCATACCTAAGTCCCACCTGAGTACTCAAATCGTTTATTTAAAAGGTTTGAAGAGGTATGGAAATATTAACAAAATTTCTATGTAATTTATTTCTTTTTGTGCCGTTTTTTTTAAAAAAAATATAAATATGATCAATACGGGTTGACCCGTATTTTTAGAAACACTTTAGCCATTTCAGTTTTACTTATTTTCTATTATATTGAAAATTTCCCGGGATTAAAAGCATTGCATCGAGCGCATGGTAGAGGCGGCATCTAGCGAGATAATTTCGCAACGCCATGTGTAACACCCGTTGCGATGCGCAGTTCATAGTGTGCGGATTAAATAAGAAAGTTTCTAAGTGCAGACTCGCAACATTTTCTTACGAGTTAAGTCCCAAGGGCGCTGCTGTGCCAGACACCTCGGCGCCTGGTGGGATTTGGAAGAAAAATTGCACTTAAACAAACCTCGGAGTTAAATTCGCCCGGCGTTGGAGTTCCCCCGATTTGTTATTGTCAAAACAATGAAGAAATACTGAAACAAAACAGTATAGGACTCCGTAAACGCTCTTCCCAAAGCCAGAGTACTTTTTGGTCCTAATGTAATTGGGTTTTTCGTAAATGTCGCTGCATGTACGGCGTTTCTGTTGATCAGTTACGTATTGTATATTTATCGACAGGGTATAATTCATGGGTTGCTAGGAAGGATAAAAAAGAGGAATTCGTGCCAAAGGGACAAACCCTTTGGACTCCCTAACCCAAGAAAAATTAGTTTAATAAAACCGAACAACAATTTTTTTCCCCCCAAAAATAATCTTTCTTATCCATTTTGGACCTGTTTTATCTTTAGTTTTCATCCGAAGAGAAATGAGATTTTTTCTTTTTCTTAAATTCAGTTTTTATCTTAGTTTTCTTCTTCCTCTCTCCAAATCTGCGCGTTACCCGAAGAGCCGTTTTATTTATTATTTTTTTCTCCAATTTTATCTGAAGCGGAGGAAGACGCAAATAAAATAAGGTGGAGAGATAAAGAAGCCATAGAAATGATATACGATATACGAATTAAATATGAAGCAGTCTCGTCTAACTCAAAGAAATAGCTCGACATTAAAATTAATGAGCTCCTGTAATCATAAAGGATGGGAGACGCATACCTGCATTTAATGCGATTCTCTGTATGCATATCTTGAATTAAGGTATATATCGTATGCCTCGGGCTTTTGAGTGATGGAATAGAAGATAGGTAGCGGCAGAAGAACCAAAAAAATATCCAATAAGCTGCGCTTTAGGTCCTTTTGTTTGTACAGCTGAGCACGAATTTAAATATGCATCGCATGCCCAGTTGCAGGCGCATCGTGCAGTCTCTAAAGGGAAATCGATGAAACTGTTTATGCTATTAGAAGTTGTATTAAAAATGGGGAAAGACGCAAAAGATCTTCGGAATGGTTGCACAAAAAGCTGTTTTATCGATAAAATGCTGCTATTTTTTGTACTTTGGTTGAATATTCAACAAATGTGTCGCTTTTTTCACTCGTTGGCTCGATATTGCGTTTTTTTTAAAACAGAACTGCCAGGATGTTGTTGATTTTGGCTGTGGAATGTCTGGAAGATGATGCGGTATCCCCGCTATAGTACATTGTCAATTTTTGATTTAAGGCGGTATTAAGTTCGGCAAAATCGAGCTAAATATCCACTAAAGACTACACGTCTGAGGCTGCCATAGTTTCGGCTAAATGACAGTACTGGCACTTTATTTTACCATGCATTCAAATTTTGAGTTGTGTCACTTTTGAAGTGAGTGTGCGATATATGCAAAAAACGTATTTTTGACCTGCCTTCTTTCACATACCCGCTTAGAAATCACTTATACTTTTAACTTTAACTTATTAGTTTATAACTTTAAAATTTTTAGCTTTAGATCACATTTATTAAATGGTCTATGGCAGGGTTTCTTAACCTGGGGTCCACGGACCCCTAAGGGGTCCATGGATTAGGTACTGGGGGTCCAAGAAGACGTTAAAAATTATAATATAACAGGGTTCCCCAGACCTGGAAAGTCAAGAAAGAATGGTTTAGTTTGAAAAAGTCAGGGAAATTCAACGCAGTCATGGCGATCTAAAATTAATATTTCTATGAGGTTAGCTCAGGGTTCCAAGTAGAAATTTGCAAAATTTGTCAACATTTTCGGAGTATAGATTTGCAAACTTTTCCACGTTTTCCATGTAGCCTACCAATTTACACAATTTCCCACGTTTTTTGAATCCAAATTTGCAAAATTTTCCGTTTTCCGAGTTCAAATTAGCA
>JAQGAO010006945.1:0-11750 GCA_034697705.1 Ommatoiulus sabulosus | reverse complement strand
CTAAATTTTAAGGATTTGTTTTTGATGCTCTGGCAATTTACAACCATTACATTTAAACCATTAAACTGCCTACTCTCCCAATGTATATTGAGATTTACAGGTATTACATGTATATTGAGATTACATACTCATTTGCCCAATTCACCCTTCCTCCCTATCCCCCATTTACCCGGGCTTAGGACCGGCAACAATAGCGAAGTAGATCACTGTAACGTGATTGGGGAAGATCCTAACCTCAACAAGGCGGAGGGCGGGATAGGAAAGGAATACGGTCATGGTCTGTTTACTATGTAGGAGCTATATATCCCAGCATTCGCTTGGAGGGACTGTGGGAAAAAATGAAAAACCACAGTCCACCGAATGCGAGGCGAAAACGCTAACCACTCAGTCACTTTGCTCGGTCATAATGTTAGACATTTCGAAGACAATACCTGTATTTAATCGGAAAATTTTCCCTCATTATTGATTTTTGTATCAGTGTAATTTCCTTTCATGCTTAACCATTGCGTTTTAAGACCGCACATGTCCCCATTTTTATTGGAATTTTTAAATAACGGAGAAATGCAACGGGCTTTTAAAGTCTGAGAGGGAAAGTGGAGGCCACAAATCTAAATCGGGGGAAAAACATCTATTTCAAGTAAAAGAATTATTTATATCAGGATCCGCTTTCTAAATTCGTTTTGCAGCGGTATCTTTTGACTGCATTCGTGCATCTTGCCGCTATAGGGGGCGCATCGAGGCACTTTGGGGAACTTCGTGTGTCGTTATATTTGCATGGATGTTCCGAATGACCAAATGCACGTTTTGTTTTCGCCCAATTTGCTCGTGACAGCCTATAAAAATGTTGGAAAATGAAGGTTTCGCTAATTCCCGAGGCATTTGATTTTATTGAATGTTTACAAAATGTACCGTATTACGGGTATATCAGGTTAGCTTTAAGGTAAAATCGATTAGGACAAATCCCCAACGTGCGTTATCCTATTCGGCACGTGGAAGCCTTTCGCGCAAAAATGGCGGCTTATCCCGTTCGCACGCACTCAGACGAATTTATTGATTTTTCGTCCAGTTAACTCGTTTTATTGCGATCGCCTTGTTTGCGGGCCCAGCTCGCGTCTTTGCTTCTTGGAACTTGTAATTGCCTTATAAATTTTGGGTAATATACGATTTAACCGGAAATGGATTTTTTGTTTGGTTTGCCGCATTTTTATGTCAATTCCCGATTTATTATCCATAAATTAATGTCTTTTGACTGCGTGGCGCGCGTTTCCTACATTTTAAACAATTTATTTATTTGCGTTTTATCTTTTCTTGACGTTTAATGTCGATCCGTTAAATTTATAGCGGTTAATTTTCACCCAACTTCTTCGACCCAAATATCCCGAATGGGTGAACGCGTTTTCGCGAGAAATTGTCGCAATGTTTACATAAGAAAACTTTGCGAAGTCTATATATATATAGATAAAATACTGAAGTATAGAAATATAAAATATATTGAAAAATAGTGAAATACAGATATTCCATTTTGGGTATGCTGCTCTTCTCGAAAATTCTCTTTTCGTAAGTTTCGTAAGTTTCGTAAATGTTTTATGAATATATCGAAAAATTATCCAATAAGGCCATGTGCGCTTCGTGAAAGTGGAATGGAATATCTATTTGCGCAAAATTTCGCGATATTGATGTGGTAAATGTTTTGTTTTTAAAAAATGTTCCCCCTTCCGAAAACCATTTTACCACGCATACATATTTCATAAATTCTTGATAAAAATGTCCCTAAATGTTGAAACATGAAATGGAATATCTACAGTATATAGCTCGTTTTTTAATACCTTTTTATGAACTTTTTATCTACCGAACTTCGCTAAAACTTCAGTCGATTTTTCACATTCTCGCGTTCTTTTCGTTGAAACACACCGAGATATTACATTTCCATGTATTTGCTATATAGATAGACGCCACCGCGAGCTATTTCACATTTTAATATCGTCGAAATGCGCGTACAGAGGTGCGTGCCGTTTTGACGGCTTTCCTCGAGTTTGGTTAAGGGGTATGTACGGAGTTTCGGATGTACCAAAATGTCCAATTTTGGGATATTTGTAATAAAGGACGTCAACATATATATAGTAAATGATGACGTCACTCATTAACATTCTGGTGGTGAAGTCATCTGTTAAATTGTAACGATGATCTCATCCTTTTAATGCTGATGATGACGTCATTCATTAAAATTCTGATGAACGTATAGTTCTGCGATGAAGAAATTGCAGGATTTATTGGGAAGCTGCATGTATGTTCCGGTGTCTTTTTTTTCATCATCTTCAATTTTTTATAAAGTGAGTGCATGCGTGTATACATGGCTGAGTGACGCTGACACGCGTCGCAAAGCGCGAACGATTTGTAAGAAGCTTCGCAACCATCGACTTTCGACTGCTGATGACCGCGGGCCAGATCTTTGGCAGATGTTGGCTCCTGCACTACACTATTGGTTTTCGATCTCTCGCGTTTGCGCTTTCGGCATCTTTGCTTAAGTTTCGGTGGTGGTTTGGCACGCTTGATCGCCGCCTGTGAAATCCGTTCCTAACCATGTATACGTTGCAGTAGGACTACTGTACTTTGCATATATATCGTATATGCATAGAGAGAAGTCTGATCAACTGACACGTGACGTTGAACGTAAGGGATGCATGTGGGCGCCATCTTGTGGTTAAACATCCTATTCCCCATTTGCGATGTTTCCAAGGGGCCTGGCTCTAAAATAACCAGTGCATAAACCAATCGGCTCATCTCGAGAATTCTCTGCTTCTTCGATGTACTGGAATGTTAAAGAAGTTATAAAATTTCGCATAAAACCCATTTCTTCGTTTCATTTTCGAGTTTCTCAAGGTCTTCATGCTTATGCATATGTTAATAATCATCACCTTCGGTTTAATACGACAACTTCTACGTCATTGCACTATAAAGAAGTTGATTATTTTTCCTGGATCATTATGCATACTTAATTATTATTTATTTAAGGTTTAGATTAAGGTTTAATTAGATCAAGTAAATGTATTTTATTATATAGTCCTTAAATTTTTTTTGCGTGCAAGCTTTATACGACAGCTGCTTTTCTCCAGTCGAGTGCATCTAATTGCTGACTGAATAATCTTCAGAAAGTTTCCGAAATATAAACTCGCATTAAAAAATCGTCGCCTAAAATTAGCCTCATTTGCGGTCACCGAGGCATACAAAAGAAAACAAACATGTTTGGTTATATAGGTCTGCTCGAAATAGTCGCCAAACGTTTTCTCAAATTGTGTATGAGTAGCTCGATTTTCCCGACAGCGAGCATGGCACGCTTTTCTCCTATCGATTTCCTCGCCGCGGAACCTCAAGTGGCACGAGGTTTCCAAAAACACACGGTTTTTCATTTCAAATATCGTAAAGGGTTATGAGCTAGGTTTATCTCGAATCCAGAAGGTAGACAGATCCGGTAATGGCCATATACCGTGCACCAAAAGCTAATCGAGGAGAAGTGTTTCGCCCATGTTGGAGCTGTTGTAAAAAGCTGCTATATAATGCCAGTTTTTTTTGTCCGTCCTTCCCTAGCTAATTGGTCCTAATGGCCATGGCACCGGCTGTCAGTAAATTCATTCGTATTTAAATGAGTTTCACCGTGTCCGAATGAGCATTTGATCGTGCATCACTTTCGTTAATGGACCGGATGCGTTGACCTTAGCACCCCCTCCCATTAAATCCCCACCCCTTTACCGTCTGCCCATTGCTTATGCATAGACCAGATTCGTCCATATAACACGCGTCTCCATCAGCCGAAGCATCGTCTTCCTCTTCCGTTGTTTCCGGTTTCATTAAAGGTCTCGACTGACTTAACATCAGACAGACAATGGCAAACCGCACGCACACGGTTCGAGGATTTCTTCGAAATTCGGCGTATTTAACGACACCTTATATACGTTCTACTTCACGAGGAAGCCATTTTTTTTTTCAGTTGAAATTGTGAAATGGTTGCGATAGCAACGTGATTTATTAGCACGGCTACGCTGATATCCATGCAGGCCACCTAAGAAATGCATGGGCTCTGGTTGAAACATGACATGTCCTTATCTGTCTGGCTTCATTCTTCCATATCTAGGTTGCTGCGTTGCGAGATGTCGTAAAAGTCCCAGCGCCATCTGTGATGCATTTGACGCGACTTATTCGGTCATTTTGAAAAATGGCATATTTTGGGAATATATCAAAGGCAACGCGTTGCTGAATGCTTTTATGTCGGTTGTAAATCGTGCTGCATCAACCTAGCTATTTAATGGAGCAGCTTTTGAAAGTCGCCCCTTTACTCGCGTATACTCAATGAACGGCCTTAATTGACATTTACGTTAAGGAGCCTTGAAATTGGTGGAGGCAACCGAGCGTTAGAACGTACTCGCTGGAAATAACATCGCGGTAATTTTTACGGAGATTATTTATCTGCGAAGTTATGGTTTTTCAGTTGTACAGAAATCGATAATAATAATAATTCCGACGTTATTCTTATAGCGGCGCTCGAAAGGACTCGCGCGAATCGTTGGTGTTCATAAAAAATGCTCTAGTACAGTATATATATCACTCGAGTTTTTCCCCAATGCAGGCGCCAAGGCACGTTTAGGATCCTTCTCAATTAGCTTTATCGAATATGGCGACCTGACAACCTGACATTCACCGTGATCCAATGCAGCGTAAGCCGCGACAAACTAAACAGGTGATCAACAATGTCGAACGTTTCTTCTGGCAAATGTCAACTTTTTCCGAGCCGCTCGTCGAAGAGGCGAGATGATAGGTCGGTGAAGGTCATCGAAACGCCGTATATGCCTTCGCAAGGGTTTGTTCAGCGCTGATGAGAACCCCCGATGACCTGTGAGGATGCAATCACGTCAAACGCCGAAGTTCGCAATGATTGCCTACCTACAGGGGCAGACTGCCTTCTCTATATTGCGATTTACCCAGCGTCTTTTACTCGAATAATCAGTTTTTTTCGCTGTCGAAACATCTCGGTCCCATTTATTTGAAGGACTGTTAAGCCCTTAACTTCTGCTAACTAGCTCCTGGTTGACCTTTCTTTCAGAAACTTAAAATAATTTGAATTAAAAAAAATTAAAGTTCACATCGCCCCCACTCAATGCTAAAGAAATGCATTTGAAAAAGCCTTATTGACCGATTTTTGATTTTTGATGTAGAAAAAAACTCCATTTTACAATGGACCTTATGCAGATTTATTCCATTGGCAAAAATTACCCAGAGGCCCGTTATCCCGGCTGTTGATTCGAACTCCGGCGTAACTCTGCATAAGGTCCATTGGCATGAAATTCGATTGAAATTCTAGACTCCCTTTTCTGCCACTCTAGCAATGCTAGATTTCCTTTCGGAACGGAAACGTGGAAATACTTCGGGCATCAAGTGTTCGGAAACACTTAAGATCAGAAGAACCAAATCCGATTTAATTCACTGCTGTAAATTGCTGAATAATCTTACATTTAGTGGCACTCCCCAACTGTTACAAGTGGCAACCCATCTTGGGAACCACCGATGCCATCCCTGGCAGATAGTGTGGCCAATGGTCAAACCCAACTGCCGGTATAATTCTTTATTGCAGAGTTGGACGGGTCTGGAATAAATTACCGGCCAAAGTTGTCATGTCACCTTCATCGTATAGTTTCGATAACCATCTTGCTGAGATTGCTTTGTGTGATTATACAACGTTAGTTTTTTGAAACCAGGTTGGATGTAAGTGTTGTCTGTAACCTATATCCATTCCTATTCATGTTTTTTTTAATAAACTTATTTATTATTATTATCATTTCTACGTGGAGCTGACTGTCACCATTTTCGGCGTCTCGGATGCAGGCTGAAGCAATCCTCTGGAATTAAGGATGGAAAGAGGCCCGTAGGCCCGCAGTCGCAATCTGAGACGGGTTGCAGCGGCTCGTTTTCGCCTTTGACGCAATTTGCGACTCGTTTAACGCGCTTATGCAATTTGCATGCAAAATATCGACAAACGTATTTGTTCCGCGTATCACTTTGATAAGCAAATTATTGACGGCCTAATATTTTGGCAGCGTTGCCAAGGCGACTACCGCCGGAGGTTGAGCAGTGGCGAAAAGGCGCAAAATTGGGAATCTGGTATTAAAAATATGAAGGACGATAAAAAAAAGGAAAAAGGAAATGAAAAGCAATAACGTGAGCGCACCTGTTCCTCTTCCGTTTTCCGCAGATATGTCCGCGTGACCGAAGGCGGGATGGTGGAGTTTAGGGGCAAATTTTCAATGGTATAGCTTGATTTTAAGAGGCGATAAAAGTAAAATAAATACGACGAAGGGAATCGACGTCGGGATCGTAGAAATTGCAGGCGTTGTTTAAAGAAGAACCTCTCCGCTTACCGTAAGTTAAGTTTGACGTTCGGAGCATATATTTGCTTAAGCTCTTATCTCATTTTGCCGCGTTTTGGCGAGTAAACAAACGATTGCTCGTTTTACCCTACCCGCGAAGGACGCGTGGAAAATTCCCCGTTTTTTTTTTTTTTTTTTTTTTTTTTTTTTTTTTTTTAAACGCCCAACGTGCGTATTTACACGAAGGAATGCAATTCGCTTTTATGATGTTCAAACAGAAGTTCAGCGCAATTTTTCATTACGGTCTTAAAAACCGTAAAAGCAGAAGCTTTCGGATGCTAATACGGCGAATTGTACCCAATTCTACTTATAGTCATATCAGTGTTTGAAACATCCAAACATATACATTTATTTTTTTGTTGTTGACGCACGTGATAAAAGTGCCTATTTCAAATTTCAAAATGTTCGGAGGCACATTTTTTACTCACATGTAGTAGGCTACCTGTATTTTTAGTTTCAGCGCATGCAGAATTGCGGCATTCTAAAGCTGCGCTTATTTGGTGCTGGGGTTTTCAACTTGTTTTCTATTGCAAATTTTGTCCACCGAGATGGCCGATGAATGACTATTATTAGGCGATTATGGAATAGGTTTTCATAGTACTCGACCGTCGGGATGACATTTTCACGAAGTTCTTGTTGTGAGGATTGGGACAGAGAAACCCAAAATCGAACCACTCCGTATGCTATGAATTCCCATGGGAACCTGTTTCAGGGTCATTTTTTTACTCCGAAAACTAAAAACAAACTGAACTGGTCATACACATTGCTGTTTGTGTTATCGATTTTGAGTGAAAAATAAAAAGATGGCAAGGGAGAAAAAAAAAGTTATGGTGCAAGAACTGATAAATGAAGCTAACTGCGGATTTACCAAATTGTTTTTCGTAAATTAAGAATGTTCAGAAATTTTATTGCGTTCTTCGAGTGCATGTACATGTATTTAACTTTTTTTTAAAAAAAAAATAATTGCTGTTAAACACGACTTTTGACATTAACATTCTATGAAACTGACCGCTTTAAATAATAATAAAAGAACATTCAAGATTTTGTGCGCTTTACTAATTATTAGTTAAATTGTGCAAGGTTTACACGAAATGTTTCACCTAGCCCAACGCATGCAATGGCGTCACCAAGCACACTGACCATCAGGCTGATATCAGCGTTTATTGTGCGCCCCAAAGCTGGCAACAAGAAGCTGAAAACAAGCACGAAAGAAGCTGAAAGAAGTACGTCGAAAGTAAGCATTCTTTGTGCTCGCACCATAATGGTGGAAAACTGTTTTAGCCTCAGAAATGCGGTATATTCTATGCGATGATAGTTGTTTTTCAGAATGTAACATTCAGTGGTTCGTATACGGGCAATGATTGTTGGCCACCTCGAGAACCTGACAGCGAAATAACAAATATAGATCCATGGGATGACGGAGAAACCGAAACTCAGCTATTTCTCAAAGTTAAGGATGAATCGAGGTCTAAGCTTGACTCGTGTCAATTCCATTACCGAGAGCTTTCTGAGATAAACGCTCACTCCGCTACTGCTTTACTCATGCTCCGTTATTGCGCTACTTGTATTTTGTTACCCTATTACGGTTGTCAGCTTTGTGAACTAGATAAGCTGACGCGCGGGCGAAATTCGCTCAAAGGGGTGAGGATTGGGGGGTATATTGCCTTCGTTGTGCTCTACTCGGCCCTTTATTGAAGGGCGTTTTTTGTGATTTGACTGACATTCTCTTCCCTTTCTCTTTTGCATTTATCGTCGTCGTCCGCACACTTCCGTAAACATATACCGTATACCCGTCGCACCTCGGCTCTTTTTAAACACTTTTAAACGTCTTCCAATACGTTGATCTCGCATCAATTTGACGCCTAGTTCTAACTCGTCCTTCTACGATGACACATTTTTCTGCCTTAGGACAAGTCCCGCAGCCTCTTTTCGTCGCCGTGGCAACGGCCCCCAACTCCCACCGCGCCTCGTGGCGCGTGATGCTCACGTGCCTTCGCCGCATTGTATAGTGTCGCCAGTCTCCACCCATGGCGCACGTGAAGCCGAATAGGAGCCATCTTGGGGCTCTAGTCCGATACGCGCTTATACAACCAAAGACATTTGATTAATCACTTAATTGCTCTATATACAGTGCCCGAAGCTCATTATTATTTAAAAATGCATTTGAAACTGTTTTTAAGAGGAACTATTACTGAATCGAAGCAATGGAAAATCTGATTTAAACCCACCACCTGTCGAAATATACAGTAAATGAGTTGATCGGAAATTCTGGCACAATTCTATCATTCCTAATAAACCCGAACTGGATATACTGTACTTCGAATGGCACTTAAGGCTACTGGTTCATGCGCAGATCAGAGATCTCGAACATTTTCTGTAGAATGTTCAAGTTTGAAACTCGGGAAACTAGGATGCTCAATAATATTTATTGACGTTAACAAAGCCATCCGCACTCCGAAGGTAATGGCCGGTCCGGATAGATCGTCCAGCTGAACGTACGTTGAAGACACTAATAATGATTTGATCAATCATGGTGGGGAATCATTTTTGCCCCAAAATAATGAAATAAGACAGTCTTTTCAATTGGCCGGAGATCTTTCAGAAATGTTATCGATTGCGTATAGACGATGAACTGGTTTTGCATGACGTCATATTCTGTAGTTCCCTGAAAAAACTGACCACGTCACAAAAATACAGGTATGATTAAAATGGCGACGGTAAATATGCCTGGGACATTTCATATAACATCACATAAGCAGGGCGAGGCAGAAACGCTATTGATTCGTCTTCAATTTGGACGATCCCTATGTTATAGTGCCGAATGAAGAATTATATGATGACGCCATTTCCTTTCTGTAATGGTGTGCTGCTGGCGGCAGCTCGATCAATCCCCATTGAAAAAAGCTTATCGCATTTGCCGTGCAGCGCAAGCAGCTGAATATGTGCTGCCGCTATCGGATATCCGTTTGTTTTGTTTAGGTAATAATTCCTCATATGCACTTCTGTCGCGCATTGTGCACAAAAAGAGCATAGCCTAAGCGACGAATCCTCTACACGCAGTCTCAAATTCATAAACATCTGAGGCTGTGTTTGTGGTGCTGTGGACAAATTCAGAAAATTGCCTCGACGTGTGTATATATTGTATGTAGTTGTTCCTGCATGGAACTTGAGCCTTACACGTTGCTCACGGATCTATTTTATTTTCTTTATTTTTAAAAGAAAGTATATTATATGCACGTGATAAAACAATATGAATTTCAAGAAAATGTCACGTGTGCATTAATTGTGTAGTATACATCCTCGATTGAATCGTGGAAAAATTATATTTTAAATGCATATTTAAATCACCTTCTAAATTTGTCAACGTCGCTCACTATTGTTTTCCAAATTTAGTGAAACAATACTTCCGAAATCTTCATGTATACAGGGTGTACCGAAAGTCAGCTGCCAAATTGACAGGGTTTGTAGCCGGTGGTACGAGGAGTATAAATGTCCAGAGAACATGTGTTGGCAAATGTCTCCTTAACACAAAAAAACGGTGCTTATTTTTTATACCCCGCCATGATTTTCGTTGCACCGAAGTAATGCAGGGAAGCCAAATGAAAAATACCAAGGGGCAGCCATTTAAATAAATGGACATTTGTGCCCACGTGTTCTTTGGCCATTTCTACTCCGCATACCACCGGGTGATACCCCTGTCAATTTGGCAGCTGACTTTTCAGTACACCCTAGGCTGTACCGAAAGTCAGCCCCTTGATGTGATCATTTGTCTTCCTGGCATTATTTCGGTGCAATGCAAATCATGGCGGGGGAAGGGTTTGTGTGCTAAGGAGACATTTGCCAACACAAGTTCTTTGGGCATACTTCAACTACCACCGTCTACAAACCCTGTTAATTTGGCAGCTGACTTTCGGTACACCCTGTATAGTGCATTAATGATAGTATTAAAGTTTAACGGCTTTGTTATTATCGAATGAATTTTTAAACACCGTCATTGTTCAATGTCCTGCTCGCTCAAATATTGCATCATTTGGTTGCGAATGCTTTTAATTAGACTGCAACACGCCAATCTGCGGCATCTGATACCATTTCCACACTTTGTAAATTAATTCTGGATCGCATTGCATTTTTTATAGGCAAAATTAGACTCCGAGCTGCGTGTATGCAACTCTGTAATGTACAGTATCTACATGTATCTGATCCAAATGTCACATTCCTACTTTTCCAATTTTCACCACAAAATTGGCTGGTTCGAATTTCCTCTTGCTTTGTTTTTCAATACCTCGATAAGGGACTCAAATAGAAGTTTTACGAATAGCACGTTTATATATCAGTGGTGGAATCAGGTCTGCAAAAATACACGCCAATTGGCTTAAAAAAACGCATTTGAGGTTATCGCTGCGTTTAAACCAATGAACGCATTTCTTTCGCACACGTGACTCGACGTAAGTCAAAAGTGCCTTTTGCGAAACTTCTGCCCGAGTACCCCTAATATCGATAATTAGGCGATCGCAAAAGTTTGGTTTCGAGGTGGTTTTGAATTTGGGCCGTTCGTGTAGTCGGATCCCGACCTAAATAAAGCAGAATTAGATCGATCCATCTTGTCTATATATAATCAATATTCTTTGAAGATTATGCCTAATGCGTTAGCACGAGGTGAACATCTCGCTTTTTTTTGTAGGCCTGAACGTGTCGTTTAAACTCCCCCCCCCCCCCTTCTATATCTACCCACTCGAGTGGATGCCCTTTAAATTGGCGCTGACAATGACGATCCACTCCCGTATTCCTTTCTTTTAAAACATTTTTTTCTGCGTATGATCTTGGTGGTGCTTCAGCTCTTTTCTGTAGCCCGGATCGATACTTTTATGGCTTGCGAGAGAGATGCCGAGGCCTACGCGTGCCACAATTCTTCTTATCTCATTTAATTCCCGAATTAAAAAAATACTTTGTAATAAACAGAAAAACACGTTGTTCGTCGGCGTGTATTTTGTCATCTTTTACCTTCATTAGATGCATAATGATCCGTGGAAATATTAATTCGCGAAGGGATGGCTCGCGATCTTGGTGCGATTCTGCGAGACTGCGACAGTTGCGCGCCTACATGTGCAGATGTTCGAACGCCAAGGATGTTTTGACAAAATCTGGTACAGGGTGACTGCTCGCGACGCTTTCCAACCGAGGATTAATGCTGTAAACCGGTGGTTCCCAAAGTGGGCGGTACCGCCCCCCTGGGGGCGTTGAAGAGCTCTAAGGGGGAGTTCGTGGTCCAAGGAAAATTTGGGGGGCGTTGAGGACCAACCGCCGCCCCCCTGGGAAATACTCCCAAGAATGATG
>JAQGAO010006944.1:0-11751 GCA_034697705.1 Ommatoiulus sabulosus | reverse complement strand
TACGAAAGTTTAAACGTAATCCTCATTAACAATATTTGCATTATTTACCTTTGGTTTCATCTGTTCTAAAATGATGACCTGGAAATTGTAGAATATTGTCAAGTGATTCGATACCAATAATCAAAGTTATGACAAAAATCAATTTAATGACGTCATATGATGGAATAAAATGTCATGGAAACAGTCAAAGGGTCGTTCGTAAAATACTTCCAATTTGACTGATTTTTTGGCAGCCATGTCGATAAACTGTGATCCAACATTATTAAAATTAACCAAAAAATGATGTTTATTAAATTCTTTTTAAAAAAAATTAAAATTAGAAAACAAAACTTAATAAATTTAGAACAAATGCAGAACAACAAATACATGTATACATAGAACCGCAAAAGTAAACCAAAATCCGTGCTCTTTTTTGCGATATTAACCAGTACTGGCAACTTCATAGTGAATTCATATATGTTCAAAGCATGTTCCAAACATTACATGTATACACTATATAACTAACGTAACTTTTTTTAAATATAGAAAACAAAACTTAGTGAATTTAGAAGAAATATAGACCAACAAATGTTCAAAGCCTGTTCCAAACATTATATAACAAATTCCAAATACCTGTTCCGAGTTTTTGTTTCATACAGTATATAAATGTATATTTATTCCTGCCTATATTACAATGTGCCTTATGTAATTTCGCAACGGAAGCTCGATGTTATGAATGGAAATATTGTCCAAGTTTCATGCAAAAAATTAAAATCCAAACAGTAACCGGAAACGGGGCGTGAGATAGGAACATCGCCCGCATAATACTATGCAATTAAAATAATAACAAGATTAATAAAGCGTCCAAATTCATCATGAACCTTATTTTCTATTTTGAATGCATTATGCTCCTACCTACATATTAATCAAGATAATATTTTTCTAAAATACATGACAGATTTGGGTCAAGTGTGAGTTCCACATAGTGCAAAAATCATAGACCTACGCGGGTAATCCCACGCTTGAAACACGTGTATTAAAAAACACTAGAAGAAAATGTATAATGTATGGTGTATTTTTCATAGTAGACAAGGCTTGTCATTGGCCGCCATTTCGCCTTTTAATGAAAATCGTTCAAGCAAGAAATTGGCCCGGTGTAATTATATTCCCATCACGCACCATGAGTTCTACTCAATTTTAGATCTGTAACAAGCTCTTTGAAAATTTTATCAAATTTTGCCATTCAATTCTGATTGCCTTATCGTATTGCCTGCGTGCAATTGTTAATCCAACCGAAAACTTGTCATATTGGAAAAAAAAACATCATGGCAAGATTTACAAACATAAAAAAACCAAAAAACAAAACCCTTTAAAAAACCGATTATTACAACGTGAGCTTTTATCTTTTGATAAAACAAGCATTAGCGTTATACGTGTAGGTAAACTGTAGGTCAATGCTATCTGATTCCTTGAATTAATGCATCATTACTGCATCATTGCAACCTATCTGGCTGCAAAAAAACATGGGAACACAAGAATATATTCTAATAGAAGCTTCCGTTAATTATTTTTTTACTGCGATTAAAAATGCTAATTGATTCTGTTTTATTTTTGCAGCCATTATCAGAATTCTACCGATTTGCACATCGGAGTAACCGATTCTCAAGGTGAGTTAACTCTACAACTTGTAAACTTGTGAATATATAAGCCGGTGGAAATATGGTGGCACAGACTATACAGTGAAACCTCATTAAGAAGAACCCCGTCCTACTGTATATATAGGGTATGGACGAATAATTTTAATTTCTTCGTGTAAGACGAATTCCGAATTCGTAAAATATAATATAATATATATAATATTCATAAAATATTACAAATTTTCAACAAAATCGAATGAATATTCGAATTTCCATACGATTACATTTCCAGTCCCCGTATTGACGAATAATGTTAATAATTTCTTCGTTTAAGACGAATTTCAAATTCGGATATTACACATGTTCATCTAATTCGAATTAATATTTGAGTTACCATACTTTCTTCGTTTAAAACTAATTTCAAATCCAGATATTCGGATGTCCAGATAATCCATACATTTTCAACTAAATCAATTGAATATTCCTCGGACATGTCGGCCGGGCGAAACCGGGCAAGTCTTTAAAGCCAATTACAATTCAAATGTATTTTGCATATAACCCACAAATACTCGGAGTACCAAACATGGATGCTCGGACTAGCGTTCAGAAACTTTGAACTCGACTTTATCAAATTAGAACACCATAAAGCCCTTCTATTTTGGGTAATTTTTTAGTAGTTTCCATGTCAACAACATTGGATAAAATTCGAAATTAAATGAAGTCCTTTCAAAAGATTTTTCATTACTTCATAGCAGCAATTTCTAGTTTACGAACCATCAAGTTCGTGCAACATTCCGGAAGATGCAAGCACCAATTTGCTCAAATTCGTCTTTCGGAATTTTAATAATGCATATTACTGAAGCATCCCTTGAGGATGAATGTAAAGTGCTCGTCTAGAGGGTTCATTTCAAGGTAAAAAAAGTTTATTGGAAACTCCAGCAATTCATAGATGCGTGAGTTTAAGTGGCATTAACGAAGTTGATATTAAAAATGCAGATTATACGTGATCCATAGGCTGTTATAAAAAAATTCTAATCCTGCAGAAAGGCCACCTACAAGTACCCACTAAAATATAAGCCGACTTGTTAGTAACTAGTTCTAAAAATAAGAGGTTCAGATATTGACGATTTTCATCAAGTTTCTTTTGAAATGTTCCCCCTTTTCACGTCAGTTTCTAAAGGTAAAGATGAATGAGCTTGAAATACAGTTTCAAGATCTTGTCTTTTATCACCATTCAAATTTCAGTATTTATAGATCTATGCAACATAATAGTCAATTTTTTTTGCCAACCATGACATACAATTTTATTTTAAGTTTACTTTCCCTTGGAATTATGTTAAAAATGATGCCAATAAAATCTTGATGTTTTTAACTAATGAAAAAAAAAGTTGTTTGGGTTTTTCTTGGGTCGATTCCAAAACTTTTGGCTCAATTAGTTGGAAAAATACGAAAATGAGAAGTGGTTACTAGAGAAAATGTCTGCAGTTTGGAGATTTCGAGAGCCAAGTACAAAAACTAAAGTTGGATACATTTACCAGACGACTTGCAAAAAATGTAATCAAGTTTTATTCCCATTTTTTGGTAATTCTGCCCATTTTTACAGTACCAAAAACTAAATGAAAATATAATTCAGTCCAACGTTATGTTTGTTTCTTTCTCCTACTTTCACAAGCTGCACAGAAAACTAAAAAAGTCACCAGAGCAAAGCTGTGCTATCTTGCAATTTTTGTAACATAACTATATGTGACGTCATCATCAAAATTTAAGGAATGACGTCATCGTCAGAATTTTAATGAATTGCGTCATCGTCAGAATTTTATGAATGAATTACGTCATTAGAATTTTTATGAATGAATAATGTCATGAGAATTTTTATGAATGAATCACGTCATCAGAATTTGTATGAATGACGTCATCAATGACGCCATCAAAGAATGTAATGAATGACGTCATCTTAATTTTTAATGAATGGGTTCATTCATTAACAATGTCCCATTTGTCGGACAATACATATGTAGTAGGACATTATTTCGCACAAAAATCGGCCATTTTTTCGCACCCAACCTTTGAACTCGGACATCCGAAACTTCAAAACTACACCACTAAGTCGGGGAAAGTCGTAGTTCTATGTCAAAAACCATGCACTTATTTTCTTCCTTCCATCAAAAATGGAGACATTTCACTGTAAGAAAAGTTTCCCAAAAATTTGGCAAATCGTACACTAGGAGTACTCAGTGAGTCTCAGAGAGAAGCTTTACCCATTGGTACTTTTGGCTTTTGAAATTACAACTGCCAAAAGTGCTATTCGTAAAACCTCTGTTTGAGTACCCTACCGTATCTTTTTTTGCATAAGAGCTAATTCATCGTTTTTTGTCTTTGGCGCCAGGAATCGTTTATGAGTACGATAGAAACGGTTTGAAGAACAACGACACCACAAGGTGGAGCCAGTGTCTCGCCATCCAAATCGTCCAGCAGCCAGATTCCAAATGGCGGGAATATTGGGATTACACTCTGGAAATTGTTTCCCAACAAGACAGGTGGACTTCGGAAAGGTATTTACAATCAAAACTAAACAGTCGAACCTCATTAAGACGAACTAGTTGGCTTAACACAAATTATTGACAATACGAACTAATTTTCAAATCCCCCATCATGGGACATTTTATTAAAACAAATTTAAGATTTTTTGTGAAAATGTCATGGAAAAAACATTAATAAATTATTATTTCAGGTAAACTTGAATTTGTACTTCGAAAGATTACATGTATGTACTGTACATGTAATAAAAATTGCAGTTCAAATACATTTTTTTTAAATTTGTTAACATTTTGTTTTTATTATTGAAATAATGTCAGACTTCTGATAATATGAAGTACGCTTTAAACGAACAAATTTTAACGAGGTTCGACTGAACACTAGAGATGAGCATTCGTTAGTCGATTTATCAATCAAGACTAACTACCTATCCACCTTGTTCATGTATTAGTCATGACTAACGACTAATTTGGTTAGTCATTAGCCATGGCTCTTCCGAATGATGATTGATTAGTCGTAATGAAGACTAATTAAGACTAATATTCATTAGAATACATGTATTTGTCGTATATACAACGACTAACTGTACAATGTAAAACTTTGCACCTACAGTATGTCTGGAACTGGGAAACTATATCTAAGAAACTTTCGAAAAATTTTAAATTTTTGGCAATTTTGCTTATTCTCAATTTTTTTTCTAATATTCGACAATTCTGCAAATTTTCTATAATTTTGCTAATATTCAACAATTTTGAAAATTTTCCACAATTCTTGGCAATTGTATAAAAATAACAAAACTGTCGAAAAATCAAAAGTCGAAAAATTCAACACCCAATTTGTCAATTGTCGAAAAATAACATAACTGTCGTTATTTTTCTGATCGAAAATTTGCAATATTGTCGAACATTAGAAAAATTACCAAACATTAGCAAATTTGTCGAAAAATGTGCAAAACTTTCGAAAATTCGAGGTTATTTTGTCATGAACAGGCGATAATTCAAAAAAAATATAGCCTCGCTCCGAGGATATTTAGTCATCAATTTTAGTCATTCATTTTAATCATGATTGAAAATATTATTCGGCTAACCGCTAAAACTTTATTCTGATCTTTATCCAGCGTCTAATGCTACACTACGATTGAAGATTAAAGACTAAAATAGTCATTTTAATTTAAGAATGACTATTTTAGTCATCGATTTCAGCCATGATTGAAAATTTATTCGACAATGCTTAACACTGCTTTACAATTAACACAAAAATTGCGTAAGTTGTCCGATAAACTGAACTTTGGTTTCTTTGACAGGTACATGGAGGACGACCACAATTGCTACACTTTCGTATTAGCGTTTCTCAGGACTTTACAACTGAAAAGTATTAGCAAATCCGTCCTCAACAAAATGGACTTCTGCAGAGAATACATCTTGCCACGCACGATAAGTGCCGGAAAATACATCTCTCTTTACAGGAAGCTACTAACGGAAAGAACGGTCATGAAGTCCTGACAGAAGCTGGAGTTTTCACAAAACACTGGATTTTGAGGGCATCGGCATGCACACCAAAAAATGTGGCATTTCCAGATATAAAATGAACTTTAAATTGATGTTCTCCACCCAAGCTGCTTGGAAGATGTGCAGAACATGTCCTGCCAAACCAAAACATTTATTTTGCTGGAGAATTTTAATAAATGTTTAGGTTTGGCAACTATTTTATATAAAGTAAACTTGTTGTAACGATCTACATGACCATGTACAGTGATTGTTGCTCTGACCACTTTCAGAAGTTCGAGCTTCTGCCCTCATCAAAAATTCAATTTCAAAACAAATTGATTTTCAAATCATGAAAATCTTTTCCCGGAATGAATGTTGGATTTTAATTTCCTGTACGTTGGAAGATAATGCAATATACGAACTTCGACCTAAAACTCCAACTTTACACTCCAGTTCCATTATTTGACGTTAGTCAAATTTCTCATGGGGACGACTGTGAAATTGCTGCATGTTTTAGATGAAATTTTGAGCAAACTACAGGGTTCCCCCAGAAATTTCATATTCAACTTCCCTGACTTTTCCAGGTTTTTAATCAAATTTTACACGACAATATTCAATATGTTGCAACATTTACTAATGACAATTTCCAAAAAAATGAAATTAAAACAACAAAAATTTGAAAATTTTACCAATTCGTGTTCGGAAAATGTTGAAAGTTTTGAAAATTTGTTCTCGGAAAAGGTTGAAAGTACATGTATTGCAAATTTGTGAAGGAAAAGGTTGGAAATATGGCAAATTTGTATTACAAAAAGTTTGAACATTTTGAAAAATTGTCCTCGGAAATTGTTAAAAATTTGGCAAATTTGTAAATTTCTGTTTGGAAAACTTGGAAAATTTTGTGAATTTTTCTTTGGAAACTGTTGAAAATTGTGTAATTTTGTCCTAGGAAACTGTTGAAAATTGTGTAAATTTGTCCTAAGAAACTGTTGAAAATTTTGCAAAATTTTAAAAAGCTTTCTAATGAGCACTGAGCTAACCTCGTAGAAGTATTAATTTTGGACAGTGACAACATTACCACTTTCAAATTCCCTGACTTTTTAAAATAAGTCATTATTCATTGAATTTTTCAGAAATTTTCGACTTCCCTAACTTTTCCAGGTCTAGGGCTTATTGCTAAAATATTATTAGGTAGAAGATTCAAATCTAGACACTGTGTCATAGAAAAATAAATTAAAATAACATGGTAGTTATGTTTATTTTTGTTTTTTTCATTTCAGACCCTCTGGGCAAAATCAATAACTAAGTGAAATAGGAATTAAAATTTACCCCAGAGTTGTTTTTAATACGAAAAATTTAAGTACGAAATATTTAAACTCAAAGTAAATAATGAAATCAGCAAAATCCGCATAGTAATTTTGTTAGATCTAAACTGTGGCTTTATTATCTTCAATATCTTTGCTATTTCCTTTCAGATAGAGAGATGAGAGAGAGGACAGTACATCTACATGTATATTATTTTCAAGACTTTCAATTAAAATCTGAAGTTGAGCATAATGTTGATTTTCTGTAGATAGTGGCAGCTCTAACAAGTGCCAAATACTGACAAATAATAAGCTGATAAATGATAATTATGAAAATTAAAGCATTTTTATACAAATTTGTCATGTCTTTCATACATCTGAATGATCTCAGATTTTAAATATCCTGTGTAAATCATTTTTAATCAAATTATCAATTTGTGCATAAATTATTAGCATAGACTTGAAGTGTTAGGCCTGAAGGACTTCTTTATGAAGCCCAGGGACCGTTCATAAAATAGGTTAGTAAAATGGTAATCTTTCTTTCCTTCTCAGTAAACAATTTAATAAATATATAATAATTATAACAAATATTGTGAATAATATGTAAATAAATTTGAGGCAAATTCTAATAAATTATTTCAATTCTTCACTAGCTCCATACGTCTTTCATGGAAAGTCCACCATTAATACATTTGGTATGAGATAATACATTTGGTAAGACAACCAAGTATTCAAGGCCTCCAGAAATAAGAAAACGTCTGCCAAAGTGTGTGAAGCAACCAATTTCTAAACATGTTTCATCGAAACAATTAGGTGCATTAGGATAGAAACGAAAAGACCCATAAAACTTAGCCTGAACCATTTATGTTTGGAAAGTTACTGAGGCGTAAGCCAATTATTTGGCAAATGGGATGTGACGTTCCTATAAAGTTGTCTGGAAAAACTTCTGGAGTGAAACAAATTGAACGAGAGAGATGGTCGTTTGTCCACTATCATCATCTCGAAGAGCACTAAGGTATTCTTTGAAGAAGCAACTTATAGGGTAGAAAAAATTGTCTAGTCCAATAATCTGAATTAACTTAAACAACAGTCTTAAGCTATCCTAATGCAGCTTAAAAGACTTACTATATTGCCAATGTCGGGAATTCTAATGGATTATTTGACTTTCCTGACATTACTTTTTTTAGGGAAAAAAATTAAAATTCGATGAAATGGATCTTTTCTCATCTAAAAACATGAAGCATATGGTGCGCAAAAATTAATCTCTCCTGAAAATCCACTCGGAAGAATTTTGGTACTAAAGTCTCAAAATCCATCATTTCAAGTTTAAGACAGACTTTTGGACACGTCAAATACCAAAAACTCAAAATTTGACATAACAATTTGGTAAAATGAACCTTTATATTGTACGTCTAAAAATATGAAGCATATGGAGCTCAAGTAATAAACTCTTATAAATATCTACTGGGAAGAATATTGGTACTAAAGTCTCAAAAACCATCATTTCAAGTTTAAGAAAGACTTTTGCGCACATGAAACACCAGCAACTCAAAATTTGAAATACAAATTCGATGAATTGGACATTTCTACATCTAAAAAGATGATGCATATATGGTGAGAAAGAAATAAATTCTCCTGAGTATAGAGCAGAAATTCTGCATTTTAGCAGGAAATGCTCTTGTTTTTCAGAAAATACTGTTTCTGCAGAACACTTTCCTTTAACTAAACTTATTATCCTCCAGCTGACGTTACTAGCACATAACTCTTAATCTGTGGTCAATTATGGTTAGGCGCCCAGCATGGACATGGCAAAAACCTTTATAAATACAGGATCATACACACAAATTCTGCTTAAAAACACATCAAATGCCTGCCAGTCTTTATCTTGTGCCAAGTCAAGAATGTGTAGAATAAAAGCAAACATCCATGTCTGTTATTTGCTCCGATCTTGGCATGTTTTAATGTGTACCGTGCAAGCTTGATTTACAATGAAGATTTCCTTTAGTTTCAATCATCCAGTCAGTATTTACTTTGAATGCCTCTATGGTTGTGTTCGTTAGCAAACGATTTGTTGATACACCCGTATTGAATTAGCGAATTTAGTGCGGAAATTTAGCTGGATTTTTTACAGTATGTCAACACTAAGTAGTTGGGACTAATTAAATTACTAAAACTGGTAAACAAATTCGCCGAAAGAGTATAACATGAATTACAATTTTTTTTAAATACTTGGCCTACGCATAAATAAACGCGAAAAAACTCTGGAAATTCAAATTTAGTCAAATTTAATTGGTGGCTCAAACTGTAAACTCAATTAACATTAAACTTAAAAATTATCATGCTCGTAAACTGATCAATTAAGTTTGATTGAAAAATTGCAATTGGCTGTGTGTGATGCACATGTACAGTCAGGTTCTCCCAGACCTGGAAAGACTGGGGGAAGTTGAAAATGCCTGGAAAAGTCAGGGAAGAATGACTTATTTTGAAATAGTCAGGGAAATTCAATGTATTAATGTTGTCGCAATCCAAAATTAATGCTTCTACAGTACATGGTTAGCTTAGTACCCATTTGAAAGCTTTTTAAAATTTTCCCAGTACATGTACAAATTTTTTAAATTTTAAACAGTTTCCGAGGGCAAATTAGCAACATTTTCCACGTTTTCCGAGCACAAATTGGCAAAATTTAACACTTTTCGTGATACAACTTTGCAAAATTTTAAACTTTTCGTTTTACAAATTTGCACAATTTTCCGCTGTTTTCGAGTACAGATTTGTAGAATTTTTAACTGTTTTCGAGGAGAAATTTGCAAAATTTTCAATCTTTTCCAAGTACAAATTTGCAAAACTTTCCATCGTTTGAGAGAACAAATTGCTAAATTTTCAGCCTTTTCCAAGTCAAATTTGCAAAACTTTCTACATTTTCCGAATACAAATTTGTATCATTTTCAAAATTTTGTCATGCTTTTTTCTGTAAAATTTTGTAAATAAATTTTGAAAATTGAATATTGACGTGTGTAGATTTTGCAAAATCGTGGATAATCTTGGCATATGTCAATTTTGACATTGTCATTGGTCAGGAAAATTATATTTTTAAAAACCTGAAAAAGTCCGGAAAATTGATTATCAAATTTTTGGGGGAACCCTAATTATTAGATCTGGAACAAAATGTCTAAAAATTATATTTCGATATGTGGAAGAGTGATAAATTTTCATGTACATTACTTGATAATGCTTTTAATACTTTGCCATTTCCGAAATTTATTTTGCGAGTAGGTAAGACTCGCAATGCCTCAAAGTTGAATTTCACGATATTTGAAAAATTAATGTGCGATAACTAAAAGCTTTGTTCTTTCCAAAAAAAAAAAAAACGCAAGCACGAACTAAAATTCATGATGATATATTGCTCAATTAGGCGCACTACGTTGGATTTATGATAACATTTTCGGTATTTTGAAAGTGATTATAAAAGTGAAAAAGCATAAATTGGGATAAATCAGCTCCAAATGTTATTTTCCTTCCTAGAAATGTCAAAATGTTCAAATATGCTTTACTTCTGAGATACTTTTTAACAATATGAACACAGTAATGAAGCTCTCTTAAAGAGGCCATACAGACCGGATGGAATTATGCTCAGGCAGCAGATATCAATCGTGTTATCGGTTTTGTAACCGATAACACCATAACACGATATGTAATAGATATTCTTCGAAATAGACTTTATTATCTAATTTTTTGCCTGTATATTTCAGTATTTTTGCATTATATGAGGAAATCTCATTAAGAAGAACTCCTCTATGCGAATTTCTAATGCATGTAGAATGAATGTATTTCCAGTTTATATGGATGATATGGTAAAGACTATAATACGAATTATAATTTCTTCGATTTAATACGAATTCCGATATTACAAATTTTCAACTAAATCGAATGCATATTCGAGTACCCATGCATTCGCGCCATGGTACGTTAAAACGAACTTTATAGATAATGTGAATAAAGGTACGTTATAACCGGGAATTCCCCGATATACATTAAGCTGCAGCAACATTCCGATTCATATACTTGATGATGAATTTCATTCAAACTTCGTCGAAATTTTAGTTCTTATTCATGAAATCATGTTTGTCTCTCGTTTGATAATACGAACTACTGTTTAAATGAACAAACAGTTTCCGTGTTTCCGTGGATACAATCTAATAGAAAGTCTTTCACCCTAGAAATATGTTTTTTGTGTCCAAAAATATCATAACTATTTGACCCAACTAAAGAAGGGTTGGGTCCCTTATGAGCATAGTATGAGGAATCATAAACATTCGATTTTATATTCTGTTTTTATATTACTTGAATTGAAATGGCGACACAATTTTTAAGTACATCTCAAACATTTTTCCTGTACTTGCTTGCAAAAGTTGCATGATACAAAAACATTTTAAGATTACGCAAATAACTCAAAAATAATGAAATTTTACACGTTTCAGAGGTCATTCTGGGAAGGGGGGGGGGAGTTTGAAGGATATATCAAAAATGCTTAAGATAAGAATTGTCTTCACACAACCAAACATTTGAAACAATTATCATCCGTTTACGATCAGTTCTTTCAACCAGATTTTCCACAATGGTTGAAATGACAACTGTCTAGATCAGGGTTTCTTAACCTGGAGTCCATGGATTAGGTACTGGGGGTCCACGAAGATGTTAAAAATAATAACAATAAATAATAATATAATAAACTTGTCCTACACTTAAGTTTGTAAGGGGTCCGTCAGATTGTTTAAATATTGCAAGTGGTCCATGATGATGAAAAGGTTAAGA
>JAQGAO010006943.1:0-11751 GCA_034697705.1 Ommatoiulus sabulosus | reverse complement strand
TCCGGTGCACGGAGTGTAACCAGTCGATTACCGAACGTAGGGTGCACCCACTTCGCTAAAGTATGCACCATTGACCAATGACCAGCCGTATTGAACGGGTACAGAAACGTACACCCGGTGTACACCGGTGTGCCCAGTCGAATTCGCCATACGTAACCGTTTAATCGAGCGTTTGAATCTATTTGTTAATTATTAGCAGAAAAAAGAACTTAATTCGATTTTTAAGACCGCATAAATTTTGCTTTAGAAATAAAAACGAAATGTTCTTAGATGTACCAATAAACTTCAAAGAATATAGACGGACATGCAGAGATTTGCGAACCAAGAGCAGCAGTATTCCAAATTTACACCTTTACGAATTTTATTATGGCAGCGAATAAATTAAAACCAATCATGCTGAATAATAAAATAGACTCTGGTAATGTGCGTATAAAACAAAGCACACGTTTTTTTTTTCGGAAATGGATTACAAACCTGAAATATGCATAGGCGACTATACATGTATATACGACCACCAAACCGTACGTCCCACGATGTCTTAAAACAGCATTTTATATGGCAGTATAAATCTTAAATAATTTCTCATAAATATCTATGTCACCTAGGCGTGGAAATGTCGTTAGCTTATCTATGATGTTATGCTAAGATGGCCGTGAATCATAGAGCAACAACCAGCCAACAAGATATAGTAGTATAATACATGTAATAACTTTTTAGTCGGGCGTGGTCGATTAGAAGATGTTCTGTTCCTTGGTGTATGAAGTCGTGATAAACATGATGATGAAAACTTTACCGTCAAACTTTTTAGAAAAATCGAGCGACTGTACAATATCTCTTGTTGCATTATAATGTTAAACAGAATGTTGAATTTTAAATACGATCTCAATGTTGAGCGAAATTATATTTAACTGATGTTTTAAAATTCAACAACCCGCCCAACAGATATTCGAAGCATTTTCTAATAATGTACGTAAAGGCATGCAACCCCCACATGACGAACCTAATTGGTTCCAACAAACAAACCTGATCGTAACTTGAATGTTCGCATCTTGAATATGATGCAAAAACAATTCGTTCCTTAATTGCCTATCCAAACTGGTGTTTTAATAATTTTTTTTTGAAAGAAGTGGTCGGTGAAGTTGGTGAAACAACGTTTTTTTTCCATACGGCAATGTATACTGTATAATGAATGTACACTGTTAATTGCATGATGCAGTGCTGTACACAATGAATTTACCAATTTATATAATAGGCCTACCAAATAAGGCCCACTGTCAATTAAACTACAGTAAGTCCAGAGAAATGTCCGTGAGTTCATCTTTATGATATACTCAGCTTTACGAATCGCACTTGCAGTGGTGAAATTGCGTGTGCAAAATCGATTCGCTAATTGGTTTAACAAAAATCTTTCAAATAATGTTATCACTATTTTTAAACCAATAAAAGTCTGCAATTAATGCGTTCATTTTAAATTCACACGTGTGATTTCACGACTGCCAAACTACTATTCGTAAAGCTTTCGTCTGAATTCCGATAATAACATCCTGTCAATCGTATAGACAAAAGCTAAATGGGACCATTTAGCTCTTATCTATAAAATTGACAAAAAATCAAGTAGATCCCAGTGTTGGTAAGTGCCGAAATCTGCGTTCGTAAGTTGAGGAGGGGGTCATAAACTGGCATATGTTCCTAAAAAGTTGTGTTCGTTACTTACGCGGGGCATGCCTGCATTACACAGTAACACAATGCGTTGAAGCAATATCAAAAATTCTTCAGAGACCAATTTGCAATTTCAGCATAAAGTTCTCTTTCAAAATCGTTTTTTCTCACTTTGCGAGACTGCTTGAAACAGCTCAACTGGCCCTTAGCCTTTGAAAGAAAAACTTGAAGTGTATCATAAATTATGTGTAACGCAAACAAATATTTTCCCTTCAACGCCAATGCAGTGCTATTTAAGTGCGCTGTTCACCCCTTCAAAAACACTGTAAGCTTACTAAAAATAAAAGAGGAAGAGGATGAGGACTGGTGGACGTGGTCTGTAATTCTCCCAGAAAATGCCGTGGGAAAAAAAGAGCATTTTGCTCTTGCCGTATTTCTAGTTTTTCCAAGAAAAATAAAGCTTGGATCTTCGCCCGTATAATTTTCGGTAAAAAAGCCGAATGCTTCCCAAATCTTGCCACTAATGGCATTGACGAAAAAGAGAAATTGAGCAAATTATTGCAATACATGTACTAGATTTGTTAAAGTTCCTGTTAAATTAACTTAATTTTTGACGTTATGAATTTTCGTCTAGGGAGGTAATATCAATCCCAGTATTATCTATAATCTGAATGTCAGAATTACAATAATGAATTTCAAGGTCTATTTCCATGGGTAATTATTCTAGCCCAAAATTTCGATGTATTTGCAATTTCGAGTCCAATAACAAATGCATATACTGTATATAGCGGTATATTAATTAAATTAATATTGTCGCCAAATGAATGAAAATAATTTTAACGCAAATGAAACTGACAGTCTTAAATATTCAAATGAACTATCTGTTCTCATGATCCATAAATGAGTTGTCTAAATTTGCACGTCATCGCATATAGTTCGAGACAATTGTATTTTATGAAATAATTCTGTATAAGAAAGACAAGTTTTAATATTTCACTCATGCACGGAACAAAAAATAAATAAATTAAATAAAAACTCAACCCATGTAGTCATATAGGGTGTATAAAAAAATTGGCGAATAGGATGCTGTCATTCCAGTCTTTCTCACACGCGCCTCCTTGGGAGCTGGGAGGGGCATATCTTCTAGGAGTGTTATATATTATCAATTGGAAGAATAGTCGGAAGTTTAAGTTCATAGCGGTTGGTTGTACCGAAGAAACACTCGAGAGGAATATCTAAGCCATGGCAGCTATGCATCTGTTGTGATATACCCGAAGCAGTTTGTTTCCTAACCATTATAGGCAAGGAACCAAGAAATAAAACTAGAATAAAAGATCAAGGAGGTCTTCACTTGCAACCTAGTTGGATGTCTGACTGAACGCCAGTATAGCGTTACAGCGTGCAATTTCATACTATCAAGTGGATTTTTGTTTTAATCAAACTGAAATAAATCCAACAAAATGAAAACAATCATGACTTTCACCTTGCTCGGTGCGATGCTGTTACTGATATCTACCGATGAAGTTTCCGGGAAAAAAAGAGTGCCTCAATGGCACATGAAAATGGTACAAAAACAAGGGTAAGTAAACGTAATCGAAATTATTGGATTTGGATTCGTTGCACCATCGCATTCATCAGATTTTCACTTTTAACTTTATTATTAGTTTTTTTTTTTTTGCCAATCGTTATGGAATTTTGCTAAAATTAATCTCAACTCATAAACATTGAAACGAAAAAGGAAATCGGAAAATGTTATCGACATACAGTACATTAGTATGCAGTATTCATATAAGAAAGGTGTCTTCCTGAAGTTTTTTTTTTTAAAGTACGGCACTAAAAGACGCTTAGTTTCTGAGTGTTGTCACGATATGACAACCATTAATAAAACTTAATTATACATATGTAAAATTTGTTTTGTCCGCAATATCTTTAACGAAAATGCCTCCAGAAATGGACCAGCTAGTTTCTAACTAGCTTTTCGAGCTATTGCGTCTTTTCTGAATTAGAATTGTTAATTGTTAATAATATTAGACTGAATTGTAATGTTATTTTAATATCACCTTCGTATATATATATACACTGTATTTTCATGCAGTTTTGCATGCACCGGCCGCGTAGCTTCATTTTTCCTTGAAATGCTACATTTTGTTTGAAGATATTGCATAGATTAATCTTTCATTTAATTTTATACATTGTCAAATTATAAGTCTACTGTATGTTGCCTATGTGGATCAAGCTAGCCAAGATTCATGTTAATACTGCATATAAATGCGCGCATTGGCGTAAACCGTGGCGGACTTTAATCATTAACTGCATGTATGTTAAAAAGGTTTACCAAAAATGTCTACTGTAGTACTGTCCACTGTATGTACAGTGCACACAGTCTAAACGCGATGTCATTCACATCAGGCGCTTCCAAAAGAAAGTTATACGATCACGATATTGTGCAATTCGTCATCATAAATCATAATTTGGCGCCTTCCTGATGGGGCGGCCTAAGCCAATTCGCCAATTCTAACCGGCTGAGATCATCTACATGCATGTAATATAGGAAGACATGTTACATGTATAAAGGAATTTTTCATTGTGATACTCTGTACATATGAAACCGGGGAAAGGTTGCGAGCACGTTGACACTTATCAGTGTCCTTGAAAATCAGTGTCGCCTAGTGGTAAGAGTCTGCCATTCCACTACGCGACACTGGTTCAAAATAAGTTAGTAAACGACCCGGATAAGAGACAACGTGCTCGTACCCATAGCCTTGAAGTAAGAAATGAGCATTCTTTAACAAAAATAAAGGAAACCTGTCAGCCTTACGGTGCAGTCACCGCCTCATCAGGGATAAGTCCTGTTTACTCGCCCACGCATTTCTTACAATTTCTTAAAAATTCAAAGTCATATGGCAGATCTTGTAAAATGTTCATGTCGTCGCGCCATTCAATTGTTAAACATTCAGTCGATCCTTCAGTAATAATGTTATCACCTTATGAGAGTGACATTAATAATGATCGTATAGTGATTAAATTTGGAATGAAGACCGATAATGATGAAATTTCATTGATCGTACATGTATTAAAGGTTGAAAAGCAAAGAATACGTAATGATGCAACATTTTTGGAGGTAATGTCATTGCAGGTGATGACATTATTACTGAGTCTGCATCTGTCACAATTTGTTGCCATGTATTTTTCCGCATGTACATTGTACATGTACCGTGATTTTACGTACTATCCCACGTATATACTGCACAAGTACTGTATACGTTTGTGACAATTTTTCACTTATACATGTACTTACTAAACTGTATTGTCCGACATTCAATAGTTAATGGACCTTATGCAGATTTGGTCAGCATGCAATATCACGTCACATTTAACTCATTCCATTGGCGAAAATTACCCGGAGACAGTGCCGAGGCACCCTGTTTTATAGTTGTTGATTCCAATTTCCATGGAAAGATCACGTGATGTAGCCCCATACGTAACTCTGCAAAAGGTCCATTAAAAAAACATGCCACGGCAATTATTTAATGTCTAGAGTTTCAATTCGAAAACAAGTTGGTGCCTTTAAAAAAAATGGTTAATTTAGCGCATATACATGTACAGCGAAAACTACCGATGGGTACGAGCAGGGTGAAGCTTATTCCACTAGCTTGTTGTAGCCAGCAGCTTGTGGTAATGCTAAACGCAATACACATCAGGAACAAGCGACTGGAACAAGTTTCACAAGCTTCACCCTACTCGTACCCGATGCTTGCAAATCTTTACACATGTACGTAATGTACTATTTGGAGAGTGTTATCATTATAATGATCATAATAATCAATTGATGAGTTGCGCGTGTCAAAGGCGAACGCACGTTCGAATATTATTATTACATGATATCTATTGAAATAATTGTTCTCAAATTTCTTCGAAAACAGGCGGCTATGCATTCGCTCGCTTCGTTAAATTTTTTGCATTGACGCCTATAAAATGGTTGAAATTTTGAACATTCAAGTGATTCACCGTATTCAACTGAGATGATGCAGTAAACATGCTTCCATTCAATTATTGTATCAACTGTAAATTTCTTCCAATTATCAAGCCAAACCAGTTGTGTATAGGCAATAATTGATGCCACAACTTGTTTAAAAACTCCCGCTCTCAACTATCCACTAATTATCCACATAATGCTAAAAAAGCACCCCTGCATAAGTTCTTTCTCAAACAATTTCCGAGATATAAAAAGTCGATAAATGCGGACTTTGTCCACTACATGGAAATTCAACATCGGAATTAAAGTAGTGTGTTCGTTTTGAATGGATAAAACATATGCAAATAATCAACCGTATGGCTCACTTGTACATTATGATCTATCATTGCTTTCCTTAAAAATATTCAAAATTAAATAGTTTTTAAAATGTTTTAGACCGAATGCCTGTGCTGTTGAAGAAATTCCAGGAACAAGAAAAAAAATTTACACAGACTGCAAATACTGGATGCACAGAAACATATGTGGCAAAAAAACGTAAGTAAAAGGGAGATCTATAGATCTACCCTGTGAATCGAGTTCAATATATCGTATGCAATAAATATGCAATATCGTAAGCAAGTTCTTTAATATATTGACGTGTAAATAAGGACAATATTTAACAATTGGACAATAACAAAATTTAGTCTAATATATAAAAAGTTTTGCTTTTACAACAGCGTAATTAGATACGAATGTTGTGAAGGATTTGACCGAATTCCTGGTGGACACGGGTGTACAGCAGGTAGGAAACATGCATAGATTTTTACAGGACATGTCAAAATTGTCAACCATATATTGTGCATCAATATCTATGCATCATTGTGCATGAACATTTCAATTTTTTTGTTTTGTTTTCTCGGAGACATGTAAGTTAACGCTATAGAGAAAAGAATGGTGGCAAGCTTAATGGATAATTCTGCAATGAGAAGCAAAATGTTGATTTCAATAAATCAAATAATTGAAAATATGCCTGTATAATCCACATTTAGCAACATATATATGCATGACAACATTGCTCATTATCCATCATCCTTATACCACTCTTCTCTCCTAGCTTTATTTAAATCCGAGAAAGCAAAAAGATTTGTTTATTCCGGCAGTATAGCCGGAATATACTGACAACTGTTTTTCTAAGTTAACTCAAATCACATGTGTTTATATTGCCCTAAAACAGTAAAGCCCCTGAAAAGCCTTCTGGAAACAGCTGAAGATTTGGGTGCAACTGTCTTCGTAAGACATCTCCGTGACGCGGGCTTATCCGAGCGTCTTCAGAGGGAGGGAGCATTCACATTATTTGCCCCAATCAACTCTGCCTTTGAGGTTGATCTACCTACCAACACAACCTCACGTTATATTGCCCCAACTTTGTATTAAGTCCATCCATACTTTCTTACAGAGATTAACAACTCTTCAAAAAGAGCAACTGCAAAAGGTCAACGGCAATCCTAGGTCTCCTGCACTTTTAAATCATATGTCTGAAGGCCGAATCCATTCTAAGGAAATAGATGCTGACCATTTGGTATCGACTATGAATAGGGGGCAGCAACTGAGAGTTAACAAATATTCCAATGGGGTAATTAAGACCATAATTATCCAATTGTCATAAATTATTCATATTTGTCATCCATTCTTAAAATTTGAATGGGAAACAACTATTCGTTATACACTTACAGACTAATCTGTTTATTCAAATAGCTGTAATTTTTATCCTATACGAAAGTCTGCATTGTTTAGATGGCGATCGGCCAGAAAATGACGCCAACATTAAACGTTCAATGACGTTTTAACTTACAATTGAACTTAACAACTATAATTTGTTTTCATTTTTTTCATCTTTTAACATAATACCAACAACAGATGATCACTGTCAACTGTGCCATGATGATTCGCAAGGATCAAGAAGCCACAAATGGCATCGTCCATCTCGTAGAAAATTTTCTAGAACCCATCATTCCAGCCAGTTTAGCAGAAACTGTTTCGCGTGACGGGAGATTTGTGCAGTTTGACAGATTGCTGCGAGAATCCCAAATCGACACCGATATAAGAACTGGTGGCCCATACACAATATTTGCTCCTTATGACGAAGCCTTTCAAATGTACCCCGCAGCTCGTCTTCAACGGATCCGTGCAGATCCTCAAGCTAGGAAAGGTTTGCGACTGATGCCCTATTCTCATCGACCAAACTCGTACCGTAATTACGTCAAGTGCGTGGCCGCGCATGCGCACATGACAGTAGGCGGGCTAAGTGACGTTTATACGGCATTTACAACCGTGTCCCTACCAGTTGAAGTTGATCCAACTTTTCCCGTCTGATCAATTTTAATCGTTATTTTGGGGGGGAAGTATATAAAAAAAAAAGCGAACCGGTACGCGTATTTTTACGTGCGGCTATAAAGTTATAAAGCTATAAAGTTCTGTAACGCACGTGACGTCACTACCGTACGGATTTGGTCACTTAAATTTGCCATAATATCTTAAGCTTTTGTTAATTGCCACTGTTCCTTGAGTAATACAGTATACTGTATAGTCAGATATATTGCTCGAGATAAAGGTAGCAATATTCGAATAAATAATCTTTACTGTCTCTTGGATTGATATTACTCTGTTAATTCTGGTATCTATTTCATATAAAATCTGCAATGGATGCGAGATTTTAATATTATTACGAGTCATAATAATATTAAAATGTCTGAATGGTCGAAATGAAATTTAATAATTTTTTTTCCAGCCTTACTACAAACGCATATCGTGTCGCACCCACTTTGCCTTCCCGCTGTTATTGATGAACATAAAATACGCACGATTGGAGGTGAAAGATTAACGTTAATGTGCAACGAATCTGGAACGTACGTAGGCAATTCCCGTTTATCTGGAGAACATATAATTGGGAGGAATGGTATAATCCATCTAATTGGGGACATTCTGGTTCCAAACCGAGGTTTGTAAACACTATATAACCCAGAAATGTATGCAAATGTTCATTTACCATAAATATATGCATTGAAGTGTTTTTATTATTTAGCTAAGAGTGTGTTAGAGTTATCAGAGGACACGAGAGAAGTGGAAACATTTCTACAATTGATTCGAAGCTCTGGTGCAGAAGCAGCCCTAGAAGGAGCTGGCAATCTCACAGTTTTTGCCCCATCCGAAGAAGCGTTCCAAGGTATTTAAGATACTCCAGTTTTCAAGACTATCAGAAGTTTTAATTTATGAGATATTAGTGACGAAGAATGCTTTTTTAAATTTGAAGCACTTCCCAGTGGAGAGCTACAAAAGCTTATGAGAGATGCATCAGCTGCTCGAGATCTTGTAATGTTCCATATCGCGCAGGGTCGTTTCAAGACTGATTCCATCAGAGATGACCAAAGAGTTAGAAGCGTGGATGGGAAAAACAGTCTTCGAATGAGAGTTTATCGTAAAGTAGCAGGAAATGAGGTATGGTAAGAAATACGTTTGAGGAATAACTTACTGTGCATTTGCCGTACGATGCGTTTTGTCATACAGGGCTATGGAGTGGAATCCGCGATGATGAGAACATCCGATATTCAAGGACAAAATGGAGTTGTTCATATAATTGATCGAGTTTTAAAACCTCCTACTGAAAGCATCATTGAAGTACTCCAAAGAGATGGCAATTTTTCGTAAATATTAAAACTTTGCACTTCATATAATTTAAAAGTATTTTTACTAAGTTATTCAGTGCCTGCCCGATTAGCTAGGCTACTGGCAAACCGGACATTCGCTCAGATCGAGCGCCTAATTAATCTGACTTTAGTTTTCGTGTTGTTCCAAGGTTCAGTAAGGTTGCTTATAATCAAAAATGCAGGAATGTTTAGTCTAAAAATCTGTCACGGACGTTTTCTTCATTCCGTATTATGCACAAGGATACCCCCAAACCTGTAAAAGTCAGGAAACGGGAAAATTTATGGAAAAGTCGGAGAAGAATGACTTATTTGAAAAAAAATTAGGGAATTCCAACGTATTAATGTTGCCACAATCCAAAATAAATTATTCTAAGTGGTTAGCTCAGAGCCAATTTCAAAGTAGGCCTACAAATTTTCAAAATTTTCGACAGTTTCCAAGGACAAATTTGCAAGAATTTTCAGTTTCCGAAAACAAATTTGCAAAATTGTACACGTTTTCCAGGCATAAATTTGCAAAATTTTCAACTGTTTTCGAGTACAGATTTTTAACATTCTCAAATTTTCCATACTTTCAAAATTTTTCGAATACAAATTTGTAAAAGTTTCAGAAAATTGTCATGCTAATTTTGGAAAATTGATATTATTAAATTCATGTGTTGCAAAGTATTGAAAGTTGTCCTTGTACATGTGGATTTTACAAAATCGTGGATAACATTAATGGCATACATGTACTGTATATCAATTTTGTAGTTGGTCAGGGAATTTTTTTTTTTAAAACCTGGAAAAGTCAGGGAAAAGTTGAAAAGGAAATTTCTGGGGGGGACCACATGTACACTCACGCCCGACTGGTGGCAGAAAATGGAAACCTTTTGGGAGGGCAGCGAGGCCATGCAGTAAGAGGGGGGAAAGAGACAAAAACTGTCTGAAACAACATGTTGAATCAAAATAATTTTGATTTTTTAAATATGTTAATAAGTAAAAAGAAAACAGTTGTGTTGTATTTGGAACCTCAAATTCCAAATTCAACGGTAATAAACAATCGCTTCCTCCTTTTGCATGCCTTACGATAGAATAATGCTGGAGGCGCTGCAAAAGGTTAGGCGATCAGATCCAGGACTTTTGACAGGAGACACAAGATCAGGTCACAGCTCCTTGACTCTCTTTGCTCCAACAGACCGAGCCTTCCAAAAACTAAGCAGGCACAATTTTGAGAGAATAATGAATGATGAAGGATATCTCACACAGGCATGTCTTTTTCACAATCTCTATACTAGTCATTAAATCCACCTATGCTAACCTAATAATTTAAAACCATTTTGGTTTGCAGGTTGTGAAAAATCACCTCGTGGAAAACATGGTACCAAGTTGCGCTTTTAAATCCAAACTTCAATACAGCGTTAAGACTAAACAAAATGTCGTTGAGGTTCACAAAAGGCATCATCACATGGAAATTGGTAGAGCACGAGTTATACATCAAGATATGGTCACACGGGATGGAATTGTTCACTTTATCGACGAAGTGATTTTGCCGGAGGAGACGGCACAGATTCGTACATGCATTGGATTAGCATGCAGCCAAAGTATTCGTCCTTAAATTAAGTTTATACAAGTCAAGATTTTATCATTTTATCCGAATGTACACTTTTCTTTATTATTACTATAAAAGTATGATAATGCACCATTGATTGACAATTAAACCCTTGAACTACAGTATAGACGTACATGTACGTTAATTGCCGTCGATTGAGTTCATCCGGATTTTATAGCCAATTAATTCGATCGCGCATCTTGAATTTTTTTCATTCAACACTGCTTTTAAAATACAATAAACTATTCACTTACCCTACAGGCACGTCTGAAATGCTTTTCGAAGTTCGCCGTGGCTTGGAAATATTTTTGCTGTACATGTACAGTATATTCACAATAATACCAATCGAAGACATAAACGGGACTTTGACGCCATCTTGAAAACGTCACCGGTTTTCTCCCGTGTTCCGACTGACTTTTTCGGTTATCATTTTATGTTTCCATAGATTATACAATGAATGCGATTGTTTCATTTTTCACGTGTTTAAAAAATAATATTGAATTCTAAATGGGACGTGAATGACTCGACGTTTTGAATTAATTTCATTTTTAATTGAAAACAACAAAAAGGAAAATTAACCTGCATTTGTTTAGATAAGAGTAGAAGAAGAAAACGCTCATGACGGAAGTGCACACGAGAGCTAGAATATTGGAAATCTAAAAAGATATTTTGACAATATTAATTATCGCGTAGGATGAAACAACGTGGATTGATGGCCAGTATTGAAAAAAATCTGGACTTTGGAATCATTACTGGGGCGTGGTTAAACATGCCGTCAATATTACTGTCGATATTGATTGCGCGCATCAATAATCCCGTCAATAGTATTGACCATGTAGGTTTCC
>JAQGAO010006942.1:0-11752 GCA_034697705.1 Ommatoiulus sabulosus | reverse complement strand
TTCTCAACAAATTTAAGAGGTGAAATTTTCAAAATTCTCAACAAATTTAAGAGGTGAAATTTTCAAAATTCTCAACAAATTTAAGAGGTGAAATTTTCAAAATTCTCAACATTTTCCGAATTTAAATTTGTTCCTGCAAATTTAGTAAAATGTTCAACATTTTTCTGTCTTTAATTTTGTAAAATTGTCAAACTTTTTCTAATGTATTTTACTTTTTTTTAAATAAATGTACTTTTATTAATTTTGTAAAAATTTCGAATGTTTTCCTACGTTAATTTTGTAAAATTTTCCAACTTATCATGTGTTTATTTTGTGAAATTCTCAAACTATTTTTCTATTTTACTTCTGTCAATAAATTTACTTTTATCAAAAATTATCAAACTATTTTTCTGTTTTACATTTGTAAATGAATGTACTTTTTGTAAAATTTTCGAACTATCGAACTACGTTACTTTTGTAAATGAATTTGCTTATATTAATTTTGTAAAATTTTCCAAACTTTTCCAGAGTTTTACTATTTCGAACAAATAGTAGGCTAAAAACTCGCTGAAAGGCGATCATAATAGACTGCAACCTTGAAAGTTATTTTTTTTTTTTTTTATCCTCCGCCATTTTTAAATGACCCAGCGTGCACACATGACCCTCCATCGACCACATGGCGTTGGCCCCTGATGGGCACGCGCCGTGTGCCAGCTGGAACGGAAGCTTAGCTAGCCCCTTAATTAAGCTCGCTAATTAGTGCCTCATTAATTTCTGTACTTTTTTTAATTTACTTTCACAGGTTCCTTGGGCACGTCGGTGTTTGACACGGACGTTTATTTGGTGGGCGCCTCGGGTGGCGTCTACGCCTTGCTCGCCGCCCATTTAGCCAACATTTTGCTGGTAAAAATATTTAAAAAATTTACATAAAGTACTAGAAATAGGATTTGGCAATTCAGAAATTTTGTATTTTACTTACAGAATTACAATCAAATGGAATTTGGTCTGGTCAGGCTGATGGGGATAATCGTAGTGGGTAAGTAGATGATGGGAACAACATTTTGCTTCGTGATTTTTGGGAAATTTTTTGGAATGAGAAGTTATTAGGAATTTTACGTTGGTCAAATTTCCCACATTGAATCAAAATGCAAGCGAAAATATGAATACATTGAAATTATTGTATTCTTGACTGTGGTTTTCCCCGTAAAAATCGATGTTGAGTTGTCCTGAGACTTGAAAAAGGATGTCTGGAAAAGTCGGGGAACTTGATAAAGGCTGGAAAAGTCGGGGAACTTGATAAAGGCTGGAAAAGTCAGGGAACTTGAAAATGGCTGAAAATGTCAGGGAACTTGAAAATGGATGGAAAAGTCAGGGAACTTGAAAAGTCGACGTGTTCGTGTGGTCACGGTCCAAAATTATTGCTTCTAGTACATGATTAGCTCACAGCCCATTTTCCGAGTAGAAATTTGCAAGATTTTCCACGTTTTCTGAATACAAATTTGCAAATTAAATTTTCCACGTTTTCTGAATACAAATTTGCAAATTAAATTTTCCATGTTTTCCGAGGACAAAATTGAAAAATTTTCCCACGTTTTCCGAGGACAAAATTGGAAAAAAATTTCCACGTTTTCCGAGGACAAAGTTTAAAAATTATCCACGTTTTTCGAGTACAAATTTGCAAAATGTTCACGTTTTCCGCGTACAAATTTGCACACTTTTCCACGTTTTTCGAGTAGAAGTTTGAAAAAATATCCACGTTTTTTGAGTAGAAATTTGTAAAATTTTCCACATTTTTGAGTATAGATATTTGCAAAATTTCCCACGATTTCCGAGGACAAAATTGCAAAATTTCCCACGATTTCCGAGGACAACATTGCAAATTTTCCACGTTGTTCGAGTACAAATTTTCAAAACTTTTTACATTTTACGAATACAAAATTGTCAAATTTTCAAAAAATGTTCACGCAAATTTTTACAAGTTTTCTATGTTAATTTTGGAAAATATTTTCCTTTGTCGATTTTGCAAAATATGCCAATTTGGAAAAGTCAGAGAAGTTGAAAATGAAATTTCTGGGGAACCCTGTCTTTTCCCCACTTAAGGGGGTAGTTTTAGAGTTTTCGAATGTTTGCAGATCTCCTAAAATGTCCGATTATTTGTCCAAATATGCTCGATTAAATGTACGAAAAATATTCGATTAAATGTCCGATTACACTCCCTATACACGTCTGATGATGACGTCATAATTTCATTAAAATTGGATGATGACGTCATTCGTTATTCGATTTGTTCGCTGACTGTAGGGTATTGAGTTGAATCGAATTGAATGTCCATGTTTTGAACTCTGTCCCTCGTTCGTTCCAGCGAGCGCCGACGTCGGCTTCGCCGTCTACGACCGCTACGCCGCCGAGGTGGCCGGCCAGCCCGTGAGCTACGTGGCCCACCTGACCGGCGCCCTGGCCGGACTGACCATCGGCCTTCTGGTGCTGAAGAACTTTGAGCAGAAGCTTCACGAGCAGCTCATGTGGTGGGTGGCGCTGGGCGTCTACGCCGCTTGCACCATGTTCGCGATCCTCTTCAACGTGTTCAACTATTGACTCTGCAGGATCTCTCTCGATCCTCTCGTGACTCTGGATCTCTGGATCCTCATTTGACTCCGTGCCTTCTTTTTGCCGAGGATCGAATTAAGTGGCTCCGAAGATGGACCCCTCGCCCATCAATATGGTTCCCAGAATCCTCGACTTTCCACCCACCCCCGTAATTTATTATAGCTGGACAGTGGTCGGCGAGGCCCGGGGTCTCTCTCGGACAGGAGCGACTTCATATCACCCGAGTGCCGGATCCTCAGAAAGAGCTGAAAGAGCTTCGCATTTCCGGAGAAGAATGCATTTCCGGAGAAATACAATACCAGGTTTTATAATTGTTCAGATTTTTGTCTGAAATTCGCGAAAAATAACTGATTGGGAATGTTCCAGAAATTTAAAGTTTTGAGGAACTTGTGGTCCATCCATTTTTGAGACAATCGTAGAGAAGAATCATAGAAATTTTTAGGAGTTATTTGCGCGAAACCATCGCAATCTGTCCGAACGGGTGTCCAAAGATGAATGCACCCCCATCCTCCCCCACAACACAAGCACATATCCTAAAGCAAGCGCCCAAGCACACTTTTTTAAAAAATTTAAAGTTTGCTAAATTTTCAACAGTTTCCGAGGACAAATTTGCGAGATTTTACACGTTTTCCTAGGACAAATGTGCACAATTTTCGACGGTTCTCGAGCGGAATTTTGCGAAATTTTGAAACTTTCCTAATGCAAATTTGCGAGATTGCCAAGCACAAATTTTCAAATAGATTCCGAAGGACCAATTCGCGAAACCTCGGAAGATTCTTCGAATACAAATTTGTAAAATGTTCGGGGAAATTTTCAAAACTTGTCATGCTTATTTTGCAAAATGTTTAAAAAGATTCCGAAAGCACAAATTTGCGAAACCTCGAAGATTTTTCGAATACAAATTTTGTGAAATGTTCTACATTTTTTCCACGCTTATTTCGTGATATTTTCAAAAATTTGCTACATTAATTTTGAAATACATAAAATACATGTATTTTCAAAATTGTGCCATTTGCTTTTTTTTACGTTCATTTTTAGACACCCCGTTTGTCAAAAGATTGCTCAGCATGTCCAAAGATGGAAAAACGCCCAAAACACCACGTTCAGTTGATTTTAAGATCATCTCGGAGATTTCACGATGACTTTGGACACAACCGTGGCCAAAATGCCAAGATGAACGAAGAAAAACCCAACCCTGCAGAGTGGAGCCATCTGGTGGCCAGTGGGGCACTCTGGTTTTTTCGACCCTCCTTTATCTCTTTCCCGTCCCCCCCTTTGGGGGATGCAAACTTGGGGACTACCTTGTATCTCTCAGGTTCTTTTATACATTTTATTTCTCTCAGGATAAGAGTATTATTTATGAAAATTATTTATGCGGTGCCCCTGAGGCCCGACCCTCCGAAGAAAAAAAAAAACTACAGACTTTCCAGAAGAGTTCATTTCCAGGTAGCCCGAGTGCAGTTTTTTTGCTATATTATTACGAATTAATTATGAATGTGAAAATGCGCTGTTTCCATGATTTGCATTAAATCGCTTTTTTATAGATTTGAGTTTCAACGAGTGCTTAAGGTCTTCTATCGCAGGGTCCTCCCAGACCTGGAAAAGTCAGGGAACTTGAAAATGTCCTGTACAGTCAGGGAAGAGTGACTTATTTTGAAAAAGTGTGGGAAATTCAAGGTTTAATGTTGTCACGAGCCAAAATTAATTCATCTATGTGGTTAGGACGTTTTTAGTCTTTAGAAAATTGTTAACCTATTCCAAGGATAAATTTGCCAAATTTTCAACATTTTTAACAACTTTCGAGGACAAACTTGCAAAATTTTCGGTCTTTTTCCGAGACAAATTCGCATATTTTTCAACAGCGTCTGATGACAAACTTGCAAAATTTGAACACCTTTCGTAATGCAAATTTTCAAAATTTGATGCTAATTTTTTTTTAAATTTTCAAAATTTTTTCATGCTATTTTTGTAAAAGTTTTATAATTTTCCTACGTTTTAAAAACTGTATTTAGAAAAAATAATTGCAAATTGAATGTTACCGTCTGTAGATTTTGCACAATCATGGATAAACATGGCATATGTCAATTTTGACATTGTTATTGGTCAGGGAAATTTGTTCAAAAAGCCGGAAAAGTCAGGAAAGTTGAACATGACTTTTCTTAGGGATCCCTGTATGGGCATTTCTCAATTCCAATTTCCACAAACGTTTCCCAAAAAAGGAGGTTGCGGAATAAAAAGCCATTCTTCACCTTTTTTTATACAGATATCCATAAACAATTTTATTTATCAAATTAATTCGCAGAAAAATACCTACTTTTGGCAATTACAATTGGCATTAACATTCACGAATGCAAATTTATAAATGTGAGACAGTTTTAAAAAAAATTCAAAGTAGAAATGACGTTGGAATGACGAGTTAAAAATAAAAGTTCTCCATAAAATAACCAAAAATTTACAAAAAACAGTCCATCCTTCCAACAAGAAACTCCTTTAGAAGATAGCAACACTGCGCCCTTCCAACTATTTAAAAAAAAATTACATGGACGATGAAGTGACGAGATTTAATCCTACGTTTCGTATAAAAATTCCAGGAAGTGCCACTTTTAATTGTTGCAACTTGTGCTCGGAAGAAGGAAGGTGCCCTAAATCATCTCCGAGCACGTTTCAAGTTGGGTCGAAGTGCTCCAAGACGCTGAGGACATCGGAAATTGTGCCAGTGGCTTGTAGTTTTGCATGCTGCAGCAACATGGTTCCTTGCTTGCTGTTTTTCAAGAACACGAAAGCCCTGAAATGGACCAAAACGCAATCTGGACATCTCGTAAGTTATCTGCTTCCATCTTTTTTAAGGGTACCGAAGAAGCGTACCTGTACAAGGCGTAGTAATCCGTCTCGGCATCAGTCAACAGCCGCTTGAACGTGTTCATGCTCTGGACAGTCTGAAATCGGTGTAAAGCTAACGTTACAAATCTGCACTGGAAAACAGTTTTAATTTTTGCAAATGTGTATTACGAAAAGTGTTGAAAATTTTGCGAGTTTGTGTTCGAAAACTTTAAAATATTGCAAATTTATTCTCCGAAAAGGTGGGGAATTTTTAAAATTTGTTCTCGGGATCTCTTGAAAACTTTCCAAATTTATCCTCAGAAAATCTCGAAATTTTTATTTATCTGTTTTCGAAAATAGTTTAAAATTTTGCAGATTTTTGCTCGTAAATCTTACAAATTTTAATTATGAAAAGTTTTAAAATTTTGCAAATTTGTCCATTGAAACCTGTATTTGGGAAAATTTAAAAAGTTTGCAAACGGGCCCTGAACTAACCAGGTAAAAGCATTAGTTTTGGATCTTGACATCATTAATAGAGAGTGTCAGCTACCCGTTAATAAAGGCCGGGTAGGATTTTGGGTGACGTATGCTATCATGGTGACGTCAGCTTTCTCCAGTCGAACTGGAAAAAATCCTGGCCGAACGATTACACTCTTGCTGACGTCATCCACGCCTTCGCAACGCCCCATGATAGCTGATCACGACGGGAAAATCGAAGCTTACACGTTTCGAACGGAATGGCCAGTTTATCATGTTTTTGTTGTTTATTTAATTGCCCCTAGATGGCACTAACGGTCATGCGTGTCACTATGCCCACTACTATGCCACTGACGCATAGCTGACACGCTTCTGCCTCACGTGGGAGGAGGTCAACGTGTTTTTTTAATGATGTCATTTAATCACGTCAGGTTCAACCGAGGCCTGGTAGCTGACACTCTCTGCTACAATGAAGTTCCCCGACTATTCCAAGTTTGGATAACCCTGATTCCCCTCTAATGAATTATCCACTTGCCATAAGCTTGAAATTTTCCATGACCCGTTTAAGAAACATGGGATTGTCCCTCTCGCCTTCCAACATCAGCTTGGCCCACTCTTTGCAGCATTGGTCGCATTCTGGAAAAATATAGTTTCAGAACTTTCTGTTAACGGCACGATGGCTCGGCTTCATGACGTACCAACTCCTGTGAAGCTGTAGGTGCCATCTTCGCTGAATTTTAAGCGTGCCGTGGTCTTGGCTGTTGGTCCGCAGATCTTTTCGGAATCAGAATGCTCATGGCTAGATGCTCCGATCATTTCAGCAATGCCGCAACTTGAGATGAACCTGCATGGAACAAATGCGGAGATCAAGAACGGGATCGGAGTATCAAGAAATCCTGGAGAAATATCCGAAAATTTTGAAAATTCACGGAGGTTGTACGCAGATAACATTAATGAATTTTCTACGAAATTTCCAAGAATGTTTTTTAATGTAACAGGATTTTCCCAGAAATTTCATATTCAACTTCCCTGACTTGTCCAGGTTTTTTAAAAACAAATTTCCTGACCAATGACAAAATTGACATACAGTATGGGCAATCGATATATTGATATTGTGCAAAATTTTCATCATTTGAATTCCGAAAATTTTGAAAGTGGCGCAAATTTAGACTATGGTTAATTTAAACTGTACTAACATTTTCATATTTGTATTATGAAAAGTTTGAAAATTACGCAATTTTATTTTGGAATAAGTTAATTAAATTTTTGTAAACATGTCCTCAGAAACTGTTGAAAATTTTACAAATTTATCCTCCGAAATTGTTGAATAATTTGCAAATTTGTACTGAAAAATTTTTTTTAAAGTTTTCAAATGGGCCCTGAGCTAACCATGCACGTAATTATTTTGAACTATGGAAAAATCTTTGGAAAATTTGCTAATTTTGGTTTATGGTGACAACGTTAATACGTTGAATTTCTCTGAATTTGTCAAAATAAGTCAATCTTCCCGGACTTTTCCAAGGTTTTTATGCCTGGGGGAACCCCGCGTTATTAAATTTCCTCAATGTTGCTCGATTCCGAATAAACCTACGAAAATGCTAGTGAATTTTGAGACAACATCAAATCCCTCGGCTATCTTATAAAATTTTTTAATAAATCTTCCAGGATTTCTTACCGGGTTTTTGACAAATGTCAAGTTTTACCTTAAAATGTCGACCCTCGTTTCGCCGCTGCCACCCTCAATTTCCAAGCCGCTGTTCGTAGATGACTGGATCAGAATGGAAAATAAATGACCGAGAAACAACATAAATAAAAATAGATGATCAGAAAGTGATTGATGGGGTAATTAATTGAGAAAAATTGAGATTTTTTGAGCCCAACCAAATAAAAGAGCGTCGCGACGTCTGACATCAGGATGCGAAGGCATCGGCACAAGTACTTCAGCGAGACGTAAAACCAATTTCCCAAATATTCGGACAGATCCGAGTTAATCTGCACGGTGAAAATGTCAGAATTAATCCAAAATTGTCAACTGCGAGGAAAAAATATTCAAATTTTTAAAAATACCTTCGTATCGGTATCCAAAAACGACGAAACATTTTTGCAGAACTCTTCGAGTTCCAAGCGAAAGGTGAAATAAGGCGAGTTAAGGACAATGTTTTTTTGGTAAGGTTTGTCATCGGATTAGATAATTTTGGTAGTTTAAATGTATTTTTTGAGATTTTAAATGACTTTTGAGGGAAAAGAAACCAGCAAATTTAAGAAAATAGTTAAATGACTGCCGATTAACGAGGATTGATATACTTAGATCTTAAGTCTTATTTAAAAATATTTAATGTACTTATCCAATACTGAATCATTCTAATCTACGAAAGTAATTGCAACGGGGTTCCCCCAGAAATATCCAACTTCCCTGACTTTCTAGGTTTTTAAACAAATTTCCCTGACCAGTGACAATGTCAAAATTGACATAGACCAATGTTAATAACAATTCACTATTTTTTTTATCAGCTATTCAATATTTCGCAAATTTACTGATGACAATGTTGAAAAATTTTAAAGTTAAGAAAAAAAATTTCAAAATTAGCGTGAAAAATGTTGAAAAATTAACAAATTTGTATTCGGAAAATGTAGTTTAAAAATTTGCAATCTGAAAAGGTTGATAATTTGGAAAATTTGTGTTCGGAACTTATTAAAATTTTGCAAATTTCTCCAAGGGAACTGTTGAATATTTTGAAAATCTGAACTCTGAAAAGGTGGCAAATTTCGCCAATTTACCCTAAGAATCTGTTACGAATCTATACTTGAAAACTGTAAAATAATTTCGAAAATTTGGGCTCAGAAACCGATGAAAATTTTTGAAAATTCGTGCTGGAAACAGTTCGAAAATCTTTACAAGTTGTATTATGAAAATATTGAAAATTTTGCACAAATTTATCCTCTGAAATTGGTGGAAATGTTGCAAATGGGTCCTGAGCTAACCACTTGGAACATTAATTTTGGATCATGACAATATCAATGCGTTGAATTTCCATGACTTTTCCAAAACAAGTCATTCTACCCTAACTTTTCCAGGTCTGGGGAAACCTTATGTTCGATTTTAAGAAAGGTAGTTTCTATCCGAAACGATATTTTATTTACATTTTGAGGAATATTTAGGTAATCGATTCGCATAATTCATGGATATAATTCCAAGTTAACTTCAGAGCTGGTTAGGAAACAGACCAAGAATTTCTCAGTCAGGTCGAGATCGCCTTCATCGCTGTCGCTGAAAGCAGCCATTATTGGCTTGACCATTTGGGCGTAGTAGCAGATCGGAGTGTCCAAAGAGTCATTTAGGCGAAATTCCAAGGAACACAGACTGCCTTCACCCGAGCGGACAGTGCAAGTCTCCAGACGCCTGGTGATGAAAGGCCGGAACTTGGTTTCGCTTGCCACGCTCAGATCCGTGCATTGGAGTTCCAAGTTTCTGAAATGGTAAAAACCAAACTGGGGACGATATTGACATTTTAACAAACTAGAGACAATTTTGAAAAAATGTTCTTCACAAAATATTGAAAGTTTTGCAAATTTGTACTCGGAAAAGGCTGACAATTTTGGAAATTTGTACGGTGGAAAATTTTGAAAGTTTGTCCTCGGAAACTGTCGAAAATTTTGCAATTTTGCAATTTTGTTTGTATGTGGATTTTTAACGTCGGCCTATTTCTGCAGGAGGGCTAAACAAAAACGCCAGAGGATGTGCCAGCGTCACCTACCTGGAAATTTTCCCAATGAAGGGGACTTCCACCTCTAATAAGAGGGATCATTAACGTGCCGAGTGCAAATGGGATCTGCACGGGACCTCGGTTTAAACTCTCATCCGAAAGAGCCGGCCGCCACTTAAGAGAATTTTGCGCATCCTCAAAATTCTCACTGACCTCGACCAGGGAGGGAACCCCGCTAGTTAGGATCGAGAGGCAAGCGCGAAAAACCTCTTGACGATTGGCGCCGGGTGTAGAAGCATTAATTTTTGGATCGTGACAACATTAATACGTTGAATTTTCCTGAGTATTTCACACGTTTTCAACTTCCCTGACTTTTCCAGGTTTTGCAGATCTGGGGAAAACCTGAGTAATTTTACAAATTCTTTGGTAAAATTGAATTTAAAAGCTGGATTTTTATAACGTATCAATGTATAATGGTAGCTCGACTAGATATAGTTGAAAAATAATATGGCAAATTAATAATTACATATATTTACATTTCATAACTTGGAGATAAAATATTTTCCGTGGCAGAAATATCCTTATAAAAATTGAAGGAAATTCCTGTTGAATTTTTGCTTACAAAAAATTCTCGAGTTTGGAAAAATCACGAGAGTATGGATGAGAGCACGTTGGCATTTATTCATGTGATTTGTTTACTTATTTTGAACCAGTGTCGCGTAGTGGTATTGCAGACTCATACCACTAGGCGATACTGGTTTTTAAGTTAATGAAATAAGTGTCAGCGTGCTCTTACCCTATAACTTGAAAAAAAAATCTGATATTCCTGGCTCCCAGGAGATGGGGATTTCAGGAGCAGCTGTTTCAGGATTAGAATTTTGGAAACGTCATCATTCGTATCAATGTCAGTTATGACAACATTTTACACCAATATGAATTTCCAGGATGATGCACCCTGATATATCCTTATATTTTTGATTTTTTTCTGGATTTTGTAGAGTTGAAAAAACCACCATTTGTTGACTCACGTACGTCGGACTCGAAGATGAAAGCGCATAGAGCGCGAAGTAATGCGGATATTCTGAACCCTGAATCGGGCGCCCGGCCTCCGTTTCCTGCAATATTTCGTCAGTCTCCATGTCGGTTATAAAATTGGTATGTTATTTTATCGTTTTTCAAGTAATAACTTCACTATTTATCCACCAAAAGGTAAACATGACATTTGCGGAGTTTCGAAGTCCGTTGCCGAAAGCGCCGTGGCGGAAAATCGCAACTGGCGCTGGCGTCGCATATACTTCTTTTATTTTTAATTAGAACGTGTTTTCGTTGAAATTTGGCTCAGATCAACGTTAAAATTTGGCCGAAATGTCGGCGAATACTTCGCCTCCCGCCGGTGAGTTGCTCGCTTTTCAAGATATAGTTGCAGTCTGGCTAAAAGGCGTTCAATTTCTGAATTTCAAATGCTTTTTCGAGCCCAAATCGTCCTTGCCGTGTTCTAGCTGGGGCCTCTCCCGAAAAACGTAACCATGGCAGCCATGCCGGTTGTTGTTGCGTAACACCATTGTTGTGCCACCCTAAATGTGCCGAATAATAATATATTCGACGTTGTTCTCATACCTGTAGGTCAATGAGTCGATATCGATGCTATACGCTCTATCGCACCGGTTGTTATTGGTAACGTAAGACGAATAAGGTCATAGGTCGTGCCCCCTCCCCGCCATAGAACCACCTGTTGAGCGGGCCCGGTTATTATTAGGAACCCCTTTTCACTTATACCGCAGTACTGTATAGGACTGTACTTATACAACTACAGGCAACCACAGGGCCGTAGCAACTAAGTGCCAGATGGTGGACTAACCTGGGCGCCAAAAAGTAAAAAAAATATATACAATTTGTGAAATTGCAGTGAAAAAAAATGGGCTATTTCTTGAAATATCTGTCATCTGGGCGTCAAGCACGTACGCTTTATTTAATTAGTATTTTACGTGTCTTCAAAAAGCGTAGTAAATAAGTTGAAACGGGAAACTGATTTCCTATCGATATCAATAATCCAATACTCGGAGTTGTCATTTTTTATTTATTGCATAATGTTGAATAAGCTGTATGCTACAGTTGAAACTTAGCCAAGCTTTATTTCTGCAGTTTACATTGCATCCTTTTATATG
>JAQGAO010006941.1:0-11752 GCA_034697705.1 Ommatoiulus sabulosus | reverse complement strand
CTTCAACCTGGTCCTAGGTTTTCCGCTTGCGCCCGGTTTCACGCATGCGCACTCCAAGATGTCGGCCATTACCAACACAGGCGAGTGGAGCAACATTCAATAAAGATTACCAGGCGCGTCAGTTGTTTAAAAAATGCATTTCTACGTTTTTTTGTCTCGTTGCTATATTTATAGAGGTACCCATTTTTCTATGTGCAGAGGATTACATTTTTTAATTCAAAATTGAATTATCGTTTGCACGTCATAAGTTAGAGCGTTTTATTTATTCCACTGATGAAATGTTGCCTGTGGGAACATGCAATTAGCAAGTCTGCAGCAGTTTGAGCAGACGAATTTGTCTGCTCCCCTGTTCATTCTGTCCAATGGGAATCAGGAATGACAGTATCGTTTTAGCTCAATTCTATTTTTCAAGATACGAATTTTCGCGCATTCTCATCACGAAGAGATCGCGCCATGTCGGCCATGTTTTCTATATACATGTAGATGACTAAAAACTCCACCACGAGTGGATGACGCCATACGTGCGTCCTATAAACACACGCACAGTCTTAAGATTTTTTGTTTATCGAAATGTATAGCCTGAGTTTCATCGGTGTTTTTTATCTTCCAGTCCTTGTCTTGCCCACTCGCTATCATATATGAAATTGAATTGACACGCGCATGAAAAAATAAATACAGTACTATAGGAAGAGCACCCAGCGAAAAAAATTCTCGCAGAAATTTGTGAAAGTAAACTCGATCCCAGCTAGGATATCAATAACATCTGCTTCAATTACGTAGAAGTCGACTGACGAACCAGAACATCCACCAAATCGTGACGTCATGGCCATTGATTTTCAGTATATTTGAGTTGACAGCTAAAGCTATCCGTTATATTAATCAGATTAATTCCCCTTTAATTTCGGTGAGTGTCGAGGAACCGACAGGGCTGCTAAATGGAGCAATGAGGATTAAAACGAAATAATAACTGAAAATCAACGTCGAATTGAGCTGTAACTTCCAGAGGCCAATTAAAATCGAATTTGACGGTTGCCCAACATGTTTTCCTAGTCAGGCTGGATTAATCTATTTTGTATTTGTTCTGGACTATTTATTCCAACATTGGTCCTTACGATCGAATCACATCTTAAGCAACTACACGTACCCTAACTGCAATAGCGTCATCCAATGACTTCATACCGAGCTATAAACATGACTGGATTTATCAAAAATGGAGAATAACATCACGACGAGTCCGTCTTTTAAAATTAGTACATGTATTATTTCACAATGATATGAATATACGCAGTGTAGGATAACGACAGAGAATAACGAAACAATTTTATTGCCAATTTTCTGGACTTTTTCAAATGTGCTTCACTGTACAGGAAAGACGAATGCGATTGCAATACATAAAAAATACAATTTATTTACAACAATTCATTTTTTTTTTTTTAAAAAAGCGCTTTTGTTAGCTTACTAAGCTTAAACAAAAAATTGCACGCTGCTCTTATTTTCTTCTACAGTGAAATCTCATTAAGAACAACTTTCTTTATACGAATTTCTGCTAGTAGGCTACGAACTCATTTACAGACCCCGTTCTAGGTACGTGCTGTATGGACAAATAATGTTCATTTCTTCGTTTAAGACAAATTTCGAATACTAATATCTCGTACAGCTTTTCGGCTAAAACGAATCAATTTTGGAGCTTTCTGGAATTCGCGCTATAGTTTAAACGACGTTATATGAAAACAAGCTGCGTTATCACCGGGAAATCCCTGATACAAGTTGCGTCATCTTAATTCCCATTCACATACAGTACGTGAGATAGGATTATTCATCTAAATTTTGATGAAACTTTAGTTCTTATTATTCAAGTCATGTTTTGTCTAACTTCTGATAATATACGAATTACGGTTTAAACGGACAATTTTTACGTCTCTTCAGATTCGTCTTAACGAGGTTCAACTTTATGCAATTTTTTGTAGGATACGATAAGTCAATTTTATTTTATATATAAAAATACTATTTGGACCCGCCACGCCGGGCTCCTTATCCCGGATCCCCAGGCTAGAGCCTTGTCAACATCTTCTCCTTATGGAGGCCATGTTTTAATGTATATCGCATCCTTGCTTCAAGAGTAACAGATCTCAACAACTGTCAATTTCTAGTTAATGTGAAGTGAAATGAGCTCAATATTCTGTAAAATGGAAACCTATATTAATTTAACATGTACTAGTAGTTTCGCTATGCAATAAAACTAATTGCTTTATCTCAAAATTAAAATTCGTTGAACTTTGCCCTACTGAAGCGGGAGTGCGATATGTTGCATTTCGACTACAGAGTAAATTCACTGAAAAGATATGGGAGTATTCAGAAAGAAGCTTTTCGAATCTTGCTTTGGTAGTCGTAAAGTCACGTGTGAAAAATCGACCGTTATCTGCACAGTATACCTGTACGTAATACCAGTATGGTCACTCCGTGTCGGCACCTTTCATTTCCTCATGTCCAGAAAATACGACTGCAGCGCAAGCATTGATACGGCGCGGCGGTTAGGACCCAGTTATTTTCAACATATGATCGTATCGTAGGTGACGTGTCACTCGCTCGACATAGGATAACAGATATCCACAGGGTTGCACAAAACTGCCCAATTGGCTGAGTATACAGCAATCCGTCTCAAAGGAGTGATATCGATAAATGCATTTTGATAAAAGCAGACGTTGCCTACTTTTTTGTCGTCGGCAGCACATTTTTCTCACACGAAGTTTTGGGTACTGGCCACTAGTTGGAAAATTGGCGCTGCGAAGATGGACAGGAGGAATGTGTCGGAGTGACCATACTAGCAGTACGTATACTGTGTAAACTGGTTTACACAATCCACTCAAGGTTGTCGATCTTTGTAAACCAGTCATTGCGTTACTTTTTGCACACGTGATCTAACGACTGCCACAGTACGTATGGCGGAGAATGCAAGTTTTCCGCTCTCGGTTTGCTATACATGTACATGTATATATATCTGTGAAGAACATGGCGTCCATCGCGACACATTAGGTTCTCGTGTGTTCGTCGTAGAAATTAAAGATGCTGACCTTATTTGAAAAGTTATGAATTTCTGAAATCCCAACGGTAATTACGCGGAAATAACGAGCCTCCGCATGACTGATTATGTAATTAATTTAGAAAACATGGCGCTGAGGTTTGGCGAGTCTCACCTCCAAGTTAGGCATAGCTGGAGTCCAAACCTAATTAGTAATCCACACAGATGTTTCTCACGAATGCAATCTAAGCTGAATTATTCCCGGAATAGTTGCTATATACGTGTGAGCGATGAAATTTCTAAATACCTTCGGCGGCATAATAAGGCCAGCACGACTTAAGAGACGTTCATCAGAAACGCTCGTGCATTATTTATTAAAGTCCGAGGCACCGCTGATTAAATTGAACTTGTTAAATGCGTGATGGATGAAGGAACTTGCAATTTGTGAATGTTTAATTTCGAGGCAAAACATTAAAAAACCAACACGTCTAAGCGTAATCTCGCAATTATTCCCTAATAAACTTAAGCGCGTAAAATTTGCTACTGCCATGGGTGAGCCTTTTCGAAAGTTGCATGCCTTGAAGCTCTGAAAAGAGCAATAATTCTGTAACGCTTCGGCCCGAGCAGTAAACGGATTAAATAATTACACCGCATACATGTTATATAGGGGGTGTCATAAATGGATGATGGTCTTAATCTATTTACAACGCAGAATATTAAGGTTAGCTCATACGACTGGCCCGTTCATCGAATGACGTCGGTCCCACCCACGTTACGCAGCATTTGAGGGTCGATATACAGCACAAGTACATGTACGCTACAATTATAATTTTTTTTTTCTGAAATCGAGCTGGCGCCCTGGCTTATCTGGATGGAAATGTGAACATGTCCATGTAAGTCAGGATTTATTTATGTGCAACTTAATCCAAGCATGAAATCGTGGACAACATGTTTTGCGGGGCATCCTTGACGTCATATGACACTGATTATCTTAGTAGAATTCCCTCCAAAATACATATAGAAATACTATACGTGAACATTTATGTGAAAAATAAATTATTAATTTAAGTTGTCCAATAGTAGCGTATTTGGTTTCTTTCTTTAGTAACGCGTATTTATGAGATGACAGATACTAGTAAATCAATTGAAGCAATCAATTGTGAGCTCAGCTCAGCTCGTAAGCATATACATTGCACAAATACTGTAGGTGCTCGGATGATTTTGGTATCATTTGTGTCCAACTATAAAACAGGAATGGCTCAAATACGTCCTTTTAATTTTGGATTTTGTATATTAACTTATTAATGCATCCACAATAACACATAACGAGTATTGACATTAGATCTGGTTTGTTGCTAATTGACTTTTAGTGATCTCTGAATTTTCATAGGAAATAATATTGTAAAAACACTGTCAATGTTTCTTGAAAAAAAATCGAATTGCATTAGAGAATTCGATTTTTTCAGTGAAAGCTGGATTATCAGATGTCTTTTTTTACAATGAGAATAATTACGCCCAGTACTAAGCGCCAAAAGGAAGCAGTAGTTATGGAAGAAGAAATAAAGGCCTCTGGATTTTCTCAACAAAAAAAAATTACATGATTAGGGGAATTAATAATTATACTTGATGCATACTAAGCGCCAAGAGGAAGCAGTAGTTATGGAAGAAGAAATAAAGGCCACTGCATTTTCTCAACAAAAAAAATACAAATACATGATAAGGGGAATTAATAATTCTACTTGATGCATGTACACGTACAACATAGACTACATAATCTATTTAGAAGCTAGACAATTTATCATTGTGTAGTCCAGACAGAGCTGAATCAACATAATATAACATATTCGCAAGCTTAGACCAATAATCAATAGGCAATTCTAATAAAAATTCAAAAATGTATTGATTTGTCTGCCTCCACATATATGGCTAACAAATTCTTAAAAATAATACAGTACTGCCTGGATATAGAAATAATTTTCCTACAGCAAAGAAAAACTAAACAATCCACATATTTGGCATTTATACAAAATAATTTAATAACAATGGTCATGTAATAGGTTGTATGATTAAATGTGACGACCATGTGTGGCTAATTTTTTCATAAACGACCGACAATCATGAATACGTAATAAATGCAATTTCCTGTAAAAATATTGAATTTGTTTTTAAAATAAAGTTTGCTGCGAAACATTTAGTTTTTCCTTAACATGATCGCCCCAAGCATTCTAGGTCAAGCATCGCTCGATGTACTACCTAATGAGCTACAGTACATGTATATGCTTCAAAAAACTTTACCTCTATTTTATATTCGTCCTCATATTTTCAATGGCACAGATGTTCTACGAATTTTAAACTAAAACTATAAAGCGATATCCAGCGCACAGATAACGCGTTTATTGAGTGTTTAGAAGCAAGTGAAATGGTCAGTTCCTAGAATTATCAGTAGATTGTATAAGCATGGTGATAGCCGAACTTAAAAATAGGATTTCATCAATTTTACGCTTTACCGAATTCATTGAAAAACTTACACTATCTTAAAAGAATACGACATACTGTATATATATAGATATACATTATGGCAGTCTCCTGAAAACTTCAAAGTTTGCTTGGATGTTTCTTAGTTTAGATATTTTACTATACGAGTATTTTGTAGAAGAATTTGAAAATAGAAATAAGGAAATTAACCCGAATAGCTAAGGGTATAGGGATTTGTAATTTTTAGAAGCAATTAAAGTATGTTGGTGAATTTTGGTATAATAACTACAGTATATACTTTACAAGCAGCTACATAATATGATTGATTTCTCCGTTTATTTCAGTACTTATAGAGCTTCGATATATACAGTAGCCTACCTAGTGCTAACTTATATCTTTCCCATAGCAAATACTAATGAGTTTATTTTGTAAGCATTTTAAGACAGCTTTGAAGGTTTTTGGCTACGCACAGACTATAAGTGAACATGTACTGAAACACTGAAATAACGTTTATTTTATTCCTGACATCCTGTATTCACGAAATCATTGTTATATCCTCGGTACATGAAATTAATACAAGTCGACCTATCGTGTATGGACTATCTCGCGTAAGACGAGCATTTTGAAACATGGTGCCATGGTAAATCAATTCGAGAGTGCGTTGAATGTAGCTATCGATTTCCGATTTTTGCGTCGTATCTTTGAACTTCGAGGTCTATACTATACTTCAAAGCGAGCATTTGCAAAATAAGTGAATATTACATTTATGATTAACTCTCCTTTTCGAGACACTAATATACATTTGCGCTTCTGAAAACCCATTCAAGAAAAAAAAAAAAAAGATTGGCGACAATGCATTTCGACGTACAGTTAAAATGTGCATTTGTTAAGGCCACGTGAAAAGCCCGTTCAACTGATCCCCTTTGATCCTTTCCACAACAGAAACTCAAATTGCGTCGCGCCCGCGTCCCGAGGATGAAATTTTCCTGCCATAATTCCTTACGTTTCCATTCGGTTGAATTTCTTATTTCGTTCGCACTTGCATCGGAAACACTAAGAGCATCCATTTTCTTAAGGAATTTATCCGCAACCGAGCGCTTTAGACAGCGTAATACCGCTTACTGAAACAACCGCGAAAGCGAGGGGCGCTTTTCCGCGCGAGAAAAAAGCCCGGATTTGATGAAGCCCGTAAAACCTTGAGCCATTTGTCAAATATTTTCTCTAGCCCAGGTTATATTTCAACGCCTAGGCCTAATGGGATTCCGTACAATACGCGACGATAATTCGCACATATGCTTTTCACAATCACACTCGCTTTTCCAACCTACTGGAAGTTAAATCCTCTTCTTTCTACAGAGCGACCCGTATTCATCAACGCCAATGTCAACCCCGTTCTCACCAGTGCAGCGTGTACGTGCGCTCAATTATGTCCACGTTGAAACCCTATAGCGAACCTATCGCCAATATTTTAAATTAAAAACTCTTAATTTACTTGTCAAAAACGTGCCTGGCTCGAGCCAATAAAAGAAGCAATTATAAGGTTGGTCTTGAGGTTGCGCAGACGCATCATTTACGAGGCATTAACGACGATATTGTCGTGATTCATGGCTTTTATGATAGCTACTTTTCGCGTGCCCTTAGTCAAGTTCCTCCTATGGAAATCATTGTCGGTTCAACGAATTCATAACCGAAACCCGGCTAGGGAAATGTTAACAAATGCTCGCACACACTGCATAGCACTACAGGGAGCGTTTGGGTGCGTAAGCCGCTTATGTACTGGGGGTATATCTCGCGTGTAGTGTACATTTCAACATTAAGATTTATATATTCTGATGAGATGGCATAATAAATGCATAGCGTTCGTACGTGTATTTTCCTGCCTCTGGCAACTTATAGGACTCATCATTCATCACGTTATTAAATATCCTGCGCGCCCAACTTAGTTCGTTAAATGCTCAAATTCTGGAACAGGTATATGCCTGCGAGAAAATTATTAAAGAGTATATGGAAATGTTTCGGTTATTTTTCTATTATTAAATTAATGACCTGCATTAACCGCGTATTAAAACGAAAACGTTAAAAACCCACGTCACATGTAATGTTAAAAAACACGTATCCCTTATTGAACATAATTGTGTACGCAATGCAATGCTGATAGTATTTGTGCGAACTGCTATTCGGATTTTATTCGTATCTGGCGTTACGTGTGTCCATTATCAAAAAAAAACAATTTTAACGCTATCTATTACAACTGTAATGATGAGATGAATGAGATGAAAATTATGCCCTTAATGTTTCTGTATGTATTTGTACTGTGTAACATTTTCTTTCTATAATTAAAGCCACACTAATGCGGCAAAAACGGTTTCTCCATAACTTCACGCAAGCAGATTGAAGCCATTCATTGCATTTTTTAATTAAAAACGTGCTGCAAAGTCAATTAAAATGAGACGAAAATCAAGCGTTATAAAGCAGCATGCGCTGGCCGTAATCCTTTTTTTTGCATCATATTCTGTTGAGGAAAATGCTGACGTTCACTTAACAATGGGTATAACAATAGCAGCATAATATCAAATTGCACATTACATACTGACAGGGTTTTAAAAACCATCAGCTTACGAGAAGAGAGAATCTATTGATTAAATCAAATTTTCTGAAACATAGTTCTGTTTTCAACATTCTCTCGAATATTGTTTACAAAAGCGCATAATTATAGTCCGACTTTATTATCGAATTAAACTAAAAACAAATCATTATTAAATTAAACTTTGAACAAGAGCAATTGCCATCTAATTAAGCATCTACAATATGATCAAGAATAAATTTAGTATCAGGGTTTCAAACTTTTCCCGAATGTAGCCGAGCAATTTTGTCAAAGGGAAGCAACCACTCAATACACGTGAGCATTTAATGATTGCCAGCGTTCAAGGACTCGCTCTGGGCACAGAATGGAGCTGATTGGTCCGTGAAGAGATTATGATTATATAGCGTTTAATATATGCATGGCGCAGCAATTAAAGAAAACGAAATACTATAGTAAAAACGATAAAGACCGCACTCTCGACGAGCTATGCTGCAGTTGCAGTTATGCGCATTATTTCTTACTTCCGAGGATAATTTTAGAAAATGGGAACTGCACAACACGGTGAAAAGAGTTCTGAAAAAGAATCGATTGATGCCCTCAACGATTTGTTTTTTCTCGGTTATTTCTTAATGTTTATGAAGGCGTATCAGGCTTGCAATATAAGCAAAATAAAAAAAACAGCTCTGTACGGCTTTTAAGGCTACATGACCAAGCCTGTCGTCGATTCATTTAGTTATTGAGTGACATTATTAAACCATCCGAGTTACCCTTATATCGAAATAGCATGACGCAGCAAAGAATCAGCCGTTGCTCAATTTTTTCGCGATGTTCTTTACAATTTCTTTAATTTAATTAAAAGCTGGTCGAGTGAAAATACATCGTGCTAAAACCGACTTCGCCTCACACTAGCACGTCTATGGCGCGTATTTACGTGCTAGCTCAGAGTTGAGATGTCACAGGAAGCAGTTGTTTCTTATTCGTATCCGCTTTATCATATCATGCAGATAGCGCAGCTAGAGAATCTAAATACACGTAAAGGGCGAATCAGTTTACTGGCATTCAAAATTTAACATTCCATGGAATAAGTGAGATGGTGAGACGGTTGCAGGGATCCGCGCATGAACCAATGCAAATTTATGCGCCACAGAGCGTCGTTACTACTACTGACATGCAGCGATGCATCGTCGTATTGTGTAGCAGCACCTTGGGCAAATAATGTACGTTTTCTAATGCCCCGCCCCGCTCCCCTCCACTTTCACCTCCCCCTCAGTAAAGGTCAAGGTACTGGCAACGCGTGTAGCCGGCGCCCCAAGACAAGCTCGGGTGTGCTTTAATTGAAAACTGGAAGAAAACTGCAGAATGGCCGAATGTTTTAAACGTTGGAACGCGACATTCCAACGTTTGATTAAAGCCTATAGTCACAATATACGAAATACCAGTATGTGCACTATGTGTCGGCACCTTTCATGTCCCCCTGTCCCGAAAATACGACTGCAGCGCAAGAATTTATACGGTGGCAGCGCAAGAATTTATACGGAAGCGATATGATCGTATCGTAGGCGATGTGTCACTCGCTTAACATAGGAAAAGATATCCACAGGGTTGCACAAAACTGCCCGATTAGCTAAGTATATAGCAACGCTACAAAGTTTCCTCTGGGAAACGTGTGCACTGACGAAAAATGCCGCATCATAACACATCACATTTTAATTAAGTGTGGTGCCTAGCGATATATGGGTGTGACTTAATGCGCGTTTTAGCCCTTATAGCTGCCGTTAGTCGTGAAGTTGGCGCTGCGAAGATGGACATGATGAATGCGCGAAGTGCACATCCTCGTATTTCGTATACTGTGCTGTAGTTCTTGAAAAGTGTCACAATATTTTGTGCGCTCCTTTTAACATGGAAATTAGAATTATTTGCCAAAGGGTCATCCTTTCTACGCCCTTTTACATTCGTAGTAAACAAGACTGAAATGTGAGGACAAGTAACGTCTCTGCTGTCAACTTCACCTTAGTTATTACAGTGAGGTTTGCCTTAAGGGTATGTACAGGTTTGGTGATAAGTCACTTCATCTATACATGTACAGTACATGTATATAGACGAACAGTTTCGTTCATTCGGTTTAGAAGATTGATGATCCTTTCGTTGGAAAAGCAATAGTCAATTCCAAAAATGAAATCAAGATTTTGTGACTACGTGCATTCACTCGGTTTTCTGATTTTTTGATTGAAAAATTCTGGAATTGAAAAAAAAATATTTCCATGGCAGAAAACTATTCGGAATTTTTAATAGTCATACCTCAAGCTACTCTTTTTTTTTAGAATTTCTAACTATGTGTAGCCTGTAGTTAGCCTACTCTTTAACGAACAGAATTAAAAATGCGTTTCTTGCGCAATATTTCATCGCTGGATTCCTTGCCTCGTGGAAAACCGTGTTTTGGTGGAAGCTGCAGGATGAAGCTAGAAAATGACTAAAAATGGATATGTGGTATAACAAGACGGAAATTGTGGACTTCCTTCGCTAACATCGCCTTAAATTGTGTGCAAAAACCGTCATGTATAAGAAATAAATAGAGCAACATGGAAGGCTCCTTGTAAAGTTAAATGCGCCAATTTCAGACAAATGCCTTAAATTGGATTTCTGCAAGTCGAAATTGTCTACACAGAAGCAATCTACGAGAGGGTTGGCAACTGCACGGGCTCGTAATTAAATTCCAATAGGAACTGGGGAATATGCTTGATCATCTTCCCCACCCACGTTTTAATGGACCAATACTCGATTGGATAGAAAGGGGGGAGGGTTTGGTAATGTAAATACTAGCATCATGAGCTAAATTGAAAATCAGGATGATCGAAAGACGCCCAGGAATATACTTTTGAAGGTCTTTGCTCGAGCCGAATTTCATTTCAAATGCAAACAGCATTTTAAATTACTGTCATCAATGCTTTAAAATGATTAGATATTGACACACAAAAAGGTATTGCATGTATCGTACAGCCTAACATAGACGACGCAGCTATCAGGCTTGCATTGATCATACAAAGTACATCGCAAAGTTTTAATTCAGAAAAATAGTCTCCATACTGTAAATAACAAAAGATTGATCCAATATCATCCATTTCAATATTTACTCTATGTATATAAGCTCGGGATACGGCAAGTTTATTTTCTATGATGCAGCATCTCTCATGTCGAGCTATCTACTTAGCTGAGGCAATTTTTCATATTGTTGAAAACTAGCTGCGCTAGCCTTTTTTTTGTGTCTTTAACGTTAGTCTCTCTCGGGTTTTTAAGCATCAATCCTTGAGACAACTTCCTCAAATCTTTCCTGACCAATCTCAATGACGTATGCAGCGACTTGTTTTCAGACATTTAATAAGGCCATTATATTATAAATGGCATACGGCCAATACGCTTACATAGTTTGTGCGCTACCATTTTTCCTTCCTTCTGCATCTTCTTACACATTATATTTTTGTCACAAATTTATATAGGGCAACAATACTACAGGATGTAAGTGAATTGACGCTTATACAATGCAGTATACAAAAGACGCTCAGTATTCCGAGGACTTTATATTTATATTCGAGCGATAAGAATGGAATGTGGATTCCATTTACAATACAAATGCAAGGATAATGTCGTATATACATGCATAATGTAGGCTAGATTTT